>JBAIZL010000002.1:175182023-175372023 GCA_036971475.1 Prosapia bicincta
TGCGGAGGAATCACGTCAATATTTGAGGAGAACACCCTTCAAAAATGGGTTTAAATATCTGAAAATAAAAGAATAGTTTTAAAATGAAAAACAGTTCTTTAAAGAGAATAATCGCTGAAGAGAAAGGCCATACAGCGGGCCATACAAAGTAAAATCATTTTCCTTTTAAAGTATATCTAATCGAATAACCATACTTGTGTTTAAACTTTATGTATAAAAGTGGCTATAAATTGTAAGCTAATATTATCTTTATACAGATGTAATATCTCAACTTCTGTAAAGTTAAACATTTAATATCAATACTTTATGAGGTAATAATTCACTATAATGACGAAATGATTAATATTTGTCATTTAAATTACTTGATAAATAATAAAACAGTTGAAAAAATTTTTATGAACTATATTTTCCAAATTACATCCGATGGGAAAGTACAATAGACAGGGGCTATCTAGACTATTGCACATCATCTGTTTACAAAACTGGGCGTTTCAACTTATTGTGTAGCTGACGTCAATGCCTGGTCTAATATCAAAATTGACATCTAAATTGCACTCAACGAAACTAATGACTGAACGAATGTTAAAACAGTTTAAATTTCATTACCTTTTAATTGATTTTCATATATCTTCCCTCTTCATACGTTTGCAGGTGCGTGGGTAGAGGCGATTGTAGAACCCAGCCATGAATCCGATTATAAGATGTGGGAGAACTCCAGGTGTTCGATAATTCATAATGGGACAATCCAGGTTCACTTCGATAATGGCGTGAATGGGACAAACAGGTGGGACCTTGACGCAACGCTTACACAGTCAGTATAAAATTACGAATTCAATTTCTTTCTTAGAAAATATGTCCATCTGCAATCAGACTGGTTAATCTTATTGTAATTATTATTTGCCTATTTAGGGTTTCTCGTTAGATTTTGCAAGTGGTCAAACTTTGGGAGAAAGCAGTTAAAAAACTGTGTAGAATAAATGTTCAAAGAAAATAATAGATTAGAGACTACAGGTAGACAGATGCAGTAATGAAAGACCATACGCATGTTTCAGCTATAAGTGGAAGTGCATAGATCGATGTACCGTTAAATGGACATACACAAAATTATGGTTAAAATAAAAGTAAGTGTATTTAATGTGGTGTTGAGTTGTAGGTGCTTTATCTAATCCCAATCTATAACTGAGTGTTGGGCACTGGGGTCGCGTTCTATCTCTATACTTTATCTTCATTGTTACAAAATTTAAATTTGTTCCATGTTTAGAGCTTCTATTTCATTTTCAAGTATGTGTTCAGTCGAGATTCTATAAATTAGAGCAGACAACACATCTTGTTTACCTGCTCGATATATTGCATTGGCCTGTTTGATATGTTGATAAAAATGCTTCCATGCTGTAAAAGACTTCTATTACCGGAGTAATTGCTTGGCGACAGCTGCATAAGTGTGAAATGAAATTTCCGAAGAGCCCACAAATAACTAACCATGCATTATCTGAAAGAAAATGATGCAAGAGAAGAAAAAGGTTTTGTGACAAAGGGTTTTAGGCTCAGTAAATATTTTAATAGGTGTAGGTTTTGAAAATGAATGCCATAGTTGAAACCATAATATGAAGCCATTTGCATGTACATATAGTAACCAACTTGGTAATGTATAAACCCACTGGGTACCTTTTAAATTGAGAATCTATTTCAATTAAGAAGAAAATATGCATGTATTTATTATAAAAACTAGTGTCTTATTTTATGAGTCAGAGGAGAGTAAACTGGCGTTCATGGTCCCAAATATACCTACGGTTTTAAAATTAGCTTCCCATTCTACCTGAAAGTCAGTTGTAAGCCTAACTACGAGATTTGTGACTATGATATAATACTAATAGACATACACATGAGCGATTTCCTTTTCTGTACACTTATCGTAAATACAGGTAATTAAATATGGTAAGAAGGTAAAGAGGACTTACTTATGAATTAAATTTTTGCATGCCATATATAAGGGGAATATATTGTTATTATATATGAATAAATTGTTATTAATATATTTTTAAAAACACTGTTTATTTTGTAATCATTCAAAACTAACTTCAAATCCTGTTTATGTTTTTTATATAGCAATTTGTGGTATTTTTTATAACGCGTGCTACAGCATTTGAATTATGAATGTTTAGTTGGAAGTACGATTTGAGGTGTTTATTTATACTTTTATTGTTTATTAAGGTTTGTCTTTTAAATGTTTTTTGGATGGTCATATTATAATTCATTACAGCCCGTTAAATTATACACTAACCAAACAAAAAAGAGATTAAAATACAGATATAAAGAATAGGTTAAAGCATACACTAAACCATTGTTATGTAATTTAAATCTATTCATACACACTGTCAAAAATAACCATACATTCCTCACAATAGAAAATATACA
Source organism: Prosapia bicincta (assembly GCA_036971475.1). Classification (NCBI taxonomy): domain Eukaryota; kingdom Metazoa; phylum Arthropoda; class Insecta; order Hemiptera; family Cercopidae; genus Prosapia; species Prosapia bicincta. The sequence continues at coordinate 175,184,439 of JBAIZL010000002.1, forward strand.
TTTAATATATATAGTACAAAAATGTCTACAAATGACAATCTGGAAAATAATTAAAAATTTGAAAGTTTAAAATTAAAATAATTACCAAACAAGAAGGCCTACGAATAAAATTAAAAATATAAATTATTCTACTTAATAGAAAAGTTACCCCCAACACAAACCAAAACTAAGTCATAATGCAGTGAAACCGGGCCGTACCGTTACACCATGTAACAACCGAATTGTCACACACTGAACTTTTGAAAGAACCTGGAGTCCTCTAAAGCTAGAAAATGAGACCACTGCAAATAATAAGCTCTCGTATGTCGACTCGGAAATATACAAAGTAATATTTCTTTAAAGTACTTTAAAGCGTAAGTGATAGGTATATACAAATATATATATTATCCTTGTGAAAAGTAATAACACTGTGATGAGGGACAAATCTAAGTTATTCGTAAGTAAGGTTTAATCAATAGCACTGCCTAAAATGTTTTATTTACAAAGTTCACTAGGAATAATTACGTAACAAAATAGTTCATATATAATATAAATATACAATTTATATTCAAGGTTTTTGTAATTGGTTTCACTAATAAAAATTTATTTCTTGTAGTATTGAATAATTAAATACTTAGATATGATTCCACCAAATGGATGATAGAGTCATATTCCTTGGTCTGGGATGTGTTTCAATATATTAATAGTATAACATTCTAGCTCGGTTTTTTCATTATTTAAAAAAAAATTTTAATTTTTTTTAGTCCTTAGAATTCTAAAATGTTTTAATTTTTAACCTAATCCTGTTCACATGCAGCTCAACCTTTATATTCAGTTTCATTATTATTTTTAATTATATTTATCAATACTATATGCATAAGGGTATTTACATTTAGAGAGGGTAACATGTGCTTTAAATATCGTAATAAATTAAAAATATCTTTACAAAATTGCTGAACAGAATGATATTTAAAGTGAGACTCAGGAGACTGATTGCCCTCAAACTCTTTCCATATCTGAGAATTACTTTTTAATGTAACAAGCGTTGACATTAATCAGTCATTAGGGATAACCTCCATGTGATAGAGTTTACTGATTAACCCTTAAATATAAAAACACGTTTATTTACAACCTTGAAAATGTAAAATATTAATCAAAAGCTGTTATTTTAATGTAAAATTTCACCTGATGAGGCTCTCATTGTTACTAAAGCCCCCGTTGGACCAGAAGCTGTCATTAAACACCAGCTATCATTGGAACGTAAAGCTCCATTATAACCGAAACCCAAATTAAACCAGAATCTTTGTAATTTTGAATAGTTATTTTTACCATTTGTTGTTTACTGGCTCTTCTGAACTTTGGAAATACATTTGCTAATTCATAACAATTTGTTTGTACCACTAATAAATAACGTCACTAATTTCTACATTTCCTCAAGCACATAGGCTATTCTACAACTATCAGTATATTAAATAAAAAACCTTTCCACCATGACCCCAAGAAATTCTTTTGATATATAAACATATATATAAGTTATGTGAACCTTTCATAATAAAATGCGTGCTAGGATACTTCCTGCTAACGCAGCTTTTGTATTATATAGGTGGTGAGAACAGAGCCCCAGCAGTGTGTAAGTCGCATCTGTATCGCACAGACGTTTTTCACTCCAGCTGAATGTACATCAGTTGAATTTGTTTTGTTAAGATAAATTATGTAAAAGTTTTCTAAATTACATGTTTACTAATCGATTAAAAGGTTTGTAAAAATAAATATCATTTTTAAAAACCTTTCGAACTTAATGAAACACGTAACTGGCGCAGTCTGTAGGACACCTCAAGGATGTTAGTGAATATAACGGCCGTCGGTTTTAACCGTTAATTGAGGAAAACTTTAGTAGAGCAAATATCTACAACAACTTAATAGAGCGCATATCTATTGAGAGCACGAGTGAAAATCGTGAAAAGTGAAAAGTTGTTAAAATGAGCAAAGTATTTTGGATCCACATGTAAGTAGATCGTAAGAAATAGAATTAAGAAAAAGTAGAGTAAATACTTTTTAATTTTATATTATTGATTTTAATTTTTATTATTTTAAAGAAAATAATATTTTAAAATGGCAACGCCAACATTAAAGAAGGAATATCTTGACATGATTCCTGAGTATAATGGAGAGCCCACTATGCTCAATAGATTTATATCAGTATGTGATAAAATAGTCAGTAAGTTTTAAGCATCTGAAAATCCAGAAGACTTTCAGAATGAATACCTATTTTCTTCTATACTAGCTAAGTTAAAAGGCCAATCATTAGAAATGGTAGTAAATTCAAATTCTTATAATTGGTATGAGATTAAAAAAAGTATTATTAACCAGCTATTCAGACAAAAGAGATTGCTTTACTTTAAATTTAGAAATGGCTGAGTTAAAACAAGAAAATAATGAATCACCATTTATCCTTTTAATCAGTCTAACTGACTGTTGGGCACTGTGACAGCGTTCTATTCCTGTACTCTTTCTTCGTTGTTGTGCAATTTAAATTTGTTCCATTTTTAGAGCTTCTATTGTACTTTCAAGTATGTGCTCAGTCGAGAGGTTATATAATAGAGCACACATCACATCTTGTTTAACTGCTCGATATATTGCATTGGCCTGTTTGATATGTTGATAAAAATGCTTCCATGCTGTAAAAGACTTCTATTACCGGAGTAATTGATGGCGACAGCTGCATAAGTGTGAAATGAAATTTCTGAAGAGCCCACGAATAACTAACCATGCATTATCCGTAAGAAAATGTTGCAAGAGAAGAAAAAGAATTTATGAAAAAGGTTTTAGACTCAGTATATTCTTACATAGGTGTAGGATTTGAAAATGAAAATGTAAATAAGTTTTTACCCTTTTTATTTTGTGCCATTAACCTCATTTCTGAAATAAATACGACTGTACTTAATTTGAAATCATTTGCATGTATTAATAGTAACCAACTTGGTAATGTATAAACCCACTGGGTACCTTTTAAATTGAGAATTTATTTCACTTAGGAGGAAAATATGCATGTATTTATTATAAAAACTAGTGTCTTATTTTATGAGTCAGAGGAGAGTAAACTGGCGTTCATGGTCCCAAATATACCTACGGTTTTAAAATTAGCTTCCCCTTCTACCTGAAAGTCAGTTGTAAGCCTAACTACGAGATTTGTGACTGTGATATAATACTAATAGACATACACATGAGCGATTTCCTTTTCTGTACACTTATCATGATTATAGGTAAATAAATATGGTAAGGAGGTAAAGAGGACTTACCTATGCATTCGTTTTTTGTATGCCATGTGTAAGGGAAGATAGCTTTGTCATGTTGACTATTTACACTGTCCAGTTTCCCAATAATATTAAACTATAATTGTTATTAATATATTTTTAAAAACACTGTTTATTTTGTAATAATGCAAAACTAACCTAACATCCTGTTTATGTTTAATATAGCAATTTGTGGTATTTTTCATAGCGAGTGCTACTGCATTTGAATTATGAATGTTTAGTTTTAAGTATGCTTTGAGGTGTTTTTTTATACTATAATTGTATATTAAGGTTTGCCTTTTAAATGTTTTTTAGATGGTCAATATATAATTCATTACAGTCCGTTAAATTATACACTAACCAAACAAAACAGAGATTAAAATACAGATATAAAGAATGCGTTAAAGCATACACTAAAGCAATGTTAAGTAATTTAAATCTAGTCATACACACTCTCAAAAATAACCATATATACCACACATTAAAAAATATACCTTTAATAAAAATAGTACAAAAATGTCTACAAATGACAATCCGGAAAATAATTAAAAAATTGAAAATTTAAAATAAAAATAATTAGCAAACAAGAAGGTCTACGAATAAAATTAAAAATATAAATTATTCTACTTAATAGAAAAGTTACCTCCAACACAAGTTACCTCCGGACCGTACCGTTACACCCCGTAACAACGAAATTGTCACACACTGAACTACTGAAAGAACCTAGAGTCCTCTAAAGCTAGAAAATGATACCACTGCAAATGATAAGCTCTCGTATGTCGACTCGGAAATATACAAAGTAATATATCTTTAAAGTACTTTAAAGCGTAAGTGATAGGTATATACAAATATATATATATATATATATATATATATATATATATATATATATATATATAATCTTTGTGAAAAAGAATAACATTGTGATGATGGACAAATCTAGGTTATTCGAAAGTAAGGTTTAATCAATAGCACTGCCTAAAATGTTTCATTTACAAAGTTCACTAGGAATAATTACGAATTTAAATAGTTCATATATAATATAAATATACAATTTATATTCAAGGTTTTTATAATTGGTTTCACTAATAAAAATTTATTTCTTGTAGTATTGAATAATTAAATACTTAGATATGATTCCACCAAATGGATGATAGAGTCATATTCCTTGGTCTGGGATGTGTTTCAATATATTATTAGTATAACATTCTAGCTCGGTTATTTCATTATTTAAATAAAAAACATTTTTTTTTAGTCCTTAGAATTCTAAAATATTTTAATTTTTATCCTAATCCTGTTCACATGCAGCTCAACCTTTATATTCAGTTTCATTATTTTTAATTATATTTATCAATACTATACGCATAAGGGTATTTACATTTAGAGAAGGGTAACATGTGCTTTAAATATCGTAATAAATTATAAATATCTTCACAAAATGGCTGAACAGAGTGATATTTAAAGTGAGACTCAGGAGACTGATTGCCCTCAAACTCTTTCCATATCTGAGAATTACTTTTTAATGTAACAAGCGTTGACATTAATCAGTCATTAGGGATAACCTCCATGTGATACAGATTACTGATTAACCCTTAAAAATAAAAACACTTTTTATTTACAACCTTGAAAATGTAAAATATTAATCGAAAGCTCTTATTTAAATGGAAAATTTCACCTGATGAGGCTCTCATTGTTACTAAAGCTCCCGTTGGACCAGAAGCTGTCATTAAACACCAGCTATCATTGGAACGTAAAGCTCCATTATAACCGAAACCCAAATTAAACCAGAATCTTTGTAATTTTGACTAGTTTTCTTTTACCATTTGTTGTTTTTGGCTCTTATAAATTGGGGAAATACATTTGCTTATTCATAACAATTTGTTTGTACCTCTAATGAATAACGTCACTAATTTCTACATTTCCTCAAGCACATAGGCTATTCTATAGCTATCCGTATATTAAATAAAAAACTCTTTCCACCATGACCTCAAGAAATTATTTTGATATATAAACGTATATATATATATATATATATATATATATATATATATATATATATATATATATGTATATATATATATATATATATATATATATATATATACAGTTCTCACGTAGATGTTTGCGTTACTATGGGATAATATCTTTCTAGTTTTATGGATTATACTGTTCAGTATTGGAATTATTTAACGGACTTATTTTAAAAAATCTCTATATTTTTCCTATTTGTAATACATAATTCTACTGCTTTCTACATTAAATGGTCTTCGTTTCCTATCCTTTTCCATATAATATCAAAATCCTTTTAATTAATGACTTCAAGAAGTTACATTGAAATTTAATTTGAACCAGGAGATAGCGCTCTATTAGTGGGTTTATTTGGTCAGGAGCCTTCGTTGAGGTTGAAGCTTGAACAATATTTGTTGATTTTATTATAAATTCCACTCGTGTTTTACTAACTTCATTCGTTCACCAACTTTGGAAAATTGTCTAGCATATTTTAGGTTTAGTTTGTTTTCTCTAGTTCAGCTTTGACTTTACTGCTGTTTATGTAGCTTTGGCTTCTTTTCTGTATATACATTCTTGTCATTTTTTTATTAATCGAATATATATATAATACGTTTTCTTGTTTATTAATTTAAAACAACATATGTTATTCAAATACAAGAATATTTATTAATAATGCTTTTCGTTAGTACCAACATCATCAGGAATGAAAATTACAATAATGTAAGCTATAGGCCTCATAGCTTACATTATTGTAATTTTCATTCCTGATAATGTTGGTACTGTTTACCAACGAAAAGCTTTGAATATAAATTAAAAATATTCTTGTATTTCAATAACCTATGTTGTTTTAATATATACGAGTATATATATATATATATATATATATATATATATATATATATATATAAAAGTTTATGTTCCACGTTGTATCTTTTAGAAACTACGGTTACGCAATACTTTCGTATACACAGAAATAACAGTAGAGTATAAACGTTTTACGCTCAAGATCTAAAATAGAATTACTAATTATGTAACATCTTTGATACTGACTTCAGACTATTCTTATCACTCTAGCATGAAAACAAACAATAAAGACAAAGCATTACAAATATAAGAGAAGGAAGCTATAAAAGACAGGGAACAATGCTCTCACAAGCCATGAAGATACAAGAGAATACAGGAAGACTTTTTAGAGTAAAGTAGTTCTCAAATAGAAAACATTTGCTGAAACAATGACTTATTTTAAATAGAACAAAAAAACATTAGCATAATTCTTCATATAAGTAGCGATGTATTTCAGGAATCCGTTTCTTAAATCCTTACTAAAATAAGGTTATGCAGTTACGGTAAAATGTTCACACACGTGCTGTCTTTACTGCATAATTACGTTTGTGCCTATTGATTATTCCATGGTAAACATATCTCGTGATGTGTTAATGAGATGTCTTGGTCAAGAAATCCTGAAACTAGCGTTGTTTATGCAACGCTAAACGTAAGCAAATTACACTTTCCCGTACAGATTGTTTGTGCCGTAACTCTTCTACACTAAATAAGAATAGACAAATCTAAAAATTAAAAGATGTAAATTTACGAATAAATTTTAAATCTTGTAAAACATGAAATAACATAAAAAACTAAGCAATACTGGAGAAAAACAATGTATAAGAAATTTTTTATTTTGGAAACAACAGTATTGTTTGTAAGGTACAATATACGATGTGGAGGTCCGAGATATTGAACAATTGGGATGATATAATCTCATCACTGAACTAGATAATGTAGGAAATAAGGGAGAACTAACATTGTAGCATTAACACAAAACAATGTATGATATACAGGAAAATCGATTTCAGTTCGATCGATTTAGTTTAAAATACAGCAGTAGACTAAATTACTCCCAAGACTAAATTACCATGATGCTGCCTTCTGAGGGCCTTGGTATTTTTGCGTAACATGTCCCTGGGTTCGCTTTACAGGACCCTGCAGTTTTACTAAACCTCACTATGTGTTATAATATCAATGATTATTACAATATTTAAACAATATTTTTCAAAGTTACAATCATATAATCAAATACAATTTTATTTAATCAATTGCCATTCTATTAAATATTAACTTCTTCTATTAACTGATTTCGTCCTGACTTTTCAGTAATGTGGATGGTCACCAAGACGACACATACTGGCTTGAAGACCCCAATATTGGTCTTATAAAGTTACATTGTGAGTATTATACTTTCATGAGAAAGCACTGTTATCATGAAGTCATTGTAAAGTAATTGAACCTAAAGCCTATTCGAACAAGGCCTATGTGATATTGGTATCTGAATACTGATATATAGGAATACATAAAATAGGAATATCTCATGTTTTTTTGCTTCTTATGGCTCAGACCTGTGTAAAATAATTTTAGCAAGAGCATTCTTTGTTGTGTTTGAATATAATACAATATTAGTCTATAATATACGTGCTTTTTACAGTAAATGTTAAAACCACTCGTGTTCTTGTATTTCACTTGAATAAAACCTAATATACTTCGTATTATGCCTATATTTCATTTTGTTGATCCTTAAAATTCTTGTTCCCAGCTAACACGGCCAACATGACCTACGACATGACCATTATGTGTACTGACTACTCGACATATTCGGTAGTCTATGTCTGCGTCCCTGTATCAGGTAGTCTATGTCTGCGTCCCTGTATCAGGTAGTCTATGTCTGCGTGCCTGTATCAGATGATTATATAAAAGGTAAATATAGTTATTATTATTATAAGTTTAGACAGCTTCGTCTAGATTTTAGGTTTACCGATTCACCTGTTTCTTGCAGGATAAATATTATCTTGGAATGCTTCTTCTTATTGATTATTTGTGTTGGTCAAAGTGGCCGATAACATGATGACTGAGATTATATCATTCTAATTTTATATTTGTTATACATATTTTGGAATGTTTTGTGCTAAGGTTATTCCTCATTCAGGGCAAGCTATAATGCAGGCCTCCCTACACTCTTTGACTTCCGGACCCCTTTCACGGTACTATATCTACTTCGGACCACGGTTAATCAAATGTTTAGATTTAGATACATGGCACTCAATAATTAGTTTGTGGTGAATAGAAATTCAGTAAATTAGCAAGATTAGAGGTGAAGGGAGATATAACTAAGAAAATAAATATAACACTTAATGTTTAACTTTGTTTACAACTAAATAATCAAGTTAAACAGAACGGAATTGATAGGTGACTGTATGTTCAAACACAATAAATTCAAAAATAATTTTAATGTAGAGTCAGCTTGATTAATGAGAAGATTGAGTTTTTTTTTAATTGGCATAATTCAAAAACAAATATATGGTTCAATTTTAATAGCCGCAGTCGAATGTTGGATTCAGCATTTAGACGACTTCGGTGTTTAGTTTTTGTGGCTCCATAAATACAATATCCAGATTCGTATAAGTAGACTGTGGCAAAACGAAGAAGAACACAATTCGTTTTTTCAACGAGCAGTCGCATTTCTTTGATTTTCAGGTGGAACCAATAATGCCAGCAAGTACGACACTCGAATGTACATTTCAAGGTAAAGTCTGAAGTTTTGTCTATCAAAAATTTGTATTCACTTGACGGTTGGACTAGTTGGCTCTTTCGAAATTGAATACTGTTATACCACCCATTTATGTTCATGCAGCATTACATCTAGAGAGCCAGGGACTTACTGCTCAAGAGACTTCGCCTAGCTCTGAAGTTCAGACGTTTCATCAAAGTGATTTTTCCAGGGTCAAGTTTGTTTTTCTATGACAAAATCATTAAACACAGGAAAGTACACCATTATTATTTTTTAAACACGGATTTAACTCAAAACTATATATTTTTCCTTTAAATTAAATTTGCCAATTAACCAAAAAGCTATTATGTCTAAAAGCTGTGATATTCATCCCTTGCACAGAAAGACTAATATCATTCACTTTCATGGAAATATCTGACAGATACGAAGGGATACACTGCCATATCTCATGATTAAAAATGTTGCCTGATTTGATATTGTAATCCATCACCAGAGTTGAGACTTCAGGATATAACTTCTGTAATCGTGAAAGTGCTTTCCCGCGAGACAACCACCTCACGTCTGTGTGGAGAAGCAGTGAATTTTGAAGACCCCATATTCTCACACAGTAAAACGAAAATTCTGACCACCCTTTATAAAAGTCATAACCTAAACAGACTCGTACGAAATATTTTAAAGGGTGGTTTTAGTTCAAATCATGTCTATGAAGAAAGCAATGACTGCCACTGCAATTTTAAGACTTCATAATAAATCCAGTGTTTGCTATTGCCCCATCTGTGCGCAAGTTAATGTAGCTACTCCAACGAATTTCGCTCAACGTAAAAAAGTCGTCCAACAAACGGAATGGTCCTGCCCCTGTTGTAACGGTAAGATGTGTTTTGCACAGAAAGAGATCCTCCTCGAAACATTCGTAGTATTCATAGCGGACAAAACCCAATAGAATTCCCATCGCTGTGACGTCAGTAAATTCGTCACTTACTTCACCCGAGAGAAAACGACTCGGGTTTGATGCGAGAATAAGCCGATTCCTTCACATCACTTGATAAATCAAAAATGCTCATATTTACAGTGATGTTTAACGACTGCACCGATGTCACAGGTATAATTGCTTTATCCTCAAGCATTCGAGAGATAATATCACTAACAGAGGTTTTATGAGGATTTGGAGGATGGGATACGCTTTACATGCCTATACTCCTTGATTACTTACCAAATAATTTGCTTTCAATGTATATTCATTTACAGTGTTTGCGTGAGTATATTAGGGTTTGGGAAACAAGTAGTTCAGTGTGCTTTTTCCTTAAATAATCAGCCAGTTTTTCCCGGAGTCCGGGTGTGTACCCTCAAAGTTATGATACAGTTAAACTGGCACCTTTGAACTGTTTAGAAGGACTCTCACGAAAACCACAGCCTGAGCTTTACCCTCATACGTTTCTACATATTCTATTTTAGAGTAACTGTCGTGGTACTTATATTTTATTTGTTCCACTTCCAGTGGCTGTTCGAAGTGCAACTTCGAAGTGGACTTGTTGGAGGCTTGAATAGTCAATGACGATTGATGGATTGTTGGAGGCAGTGCGTCAACTGACGATTTATTTGGCTTATCTCAACGGAATGTTTTTATGAATTTGATTGCAAAAATGATCCTCCTTATTGTTCCCGACCTTGCCACCTTTCATATTTGATTGAAGTAAATAAGTAATTATTAAAAAGACAGAAATCGAAAGAGCATTGGCGAGGGAAGCTAGAGATTGAATGTTATCCTCGAGGAACAAATATTTGTTTATTACTGTGGAGAACTTCAGGGTGCTCGAAAAGTTTCAGTTCCCGGTAATGAACGTAGACCGCAACAACTCTGATATTTGAAATAAAGCGACCGAGTAACAACCCTATTTCTGACCTTCCGCTACACTGTTTTACCCATCAACGTTTGTTTTCAGTATATATTCTTATAATTATTACCGTATTTTTTTTCATTTTTAGTAATACAACTTCTCACTTTTTAGAATTATTTATTCACTCTAAGTTTTTTTTTTGTAAGAAAAGAAGGAGGGGGATCAGTTAGCTTCCTTTCTAAATACTTAATCTGACGTTCCCCACTGCTTTAACTGTCCCACCATGATTCGATGAAAATCCCCATTCACTTGAACAACGTAATTAAAACGTACTACGTTTGCGAATACAGTCACTGTTTCGCGTTTCGATTCATTGAAAAATCTTACTAAAACCTTAACACCTGGATAAATTTCTCTTTTTACCGTCCATATTTAGGCACTAGCCTAACACGATCAAGAGTAGATTTAATATATCTAAATGAAAATAAATATTTGGTGTCCTAGCCACTTGTACAATGTAGAGTTTGGCGCAACATTACTAAAAATTGGTGAATTTGTTAGTTCAGTAAACATTTTAATTCCTGATAACCTTATTTTGCTTTCAAAGAATTGTTCGAAGTTTGAACACATCTTCATTGCTCGCAGGGGGTTTTGGAGCGACTAACTTGTGTTGTGCTTCTTGCTTCTTACTTAATATTCATACGCTCAATCTGTATATTTATTCCCATTTTCTGAAACTAATATAAGGTGATTTCCAAAGGACAAAAATTGCCACTAAACAGTATACGGAAAAGATACTAGTTTTTTCTCGACATAAACTTCAGTCCAATGGGTATATATATAATTGGTAAAGAAATTAAAATGGTTCCTGTAGGAACCTGCCTAATCGATTTGCATACTTTCCATGGAAGTAGAAGCTATTTTCCAAGCAATTGATTTACTGGAAATATTTCTTGTACTACTCCACAGGATATAAGTCTCGACCTCGCTTTCGATATCACTATACATTTTTGGCCACCACACATCACTATTTGCTAAAGCCATTGTTTAACTAATTGCTTGGTAAACTAGGAGTTCTGTTGATATTTGTGAGTAATATTACACGTTGCCTTAAGGAAAGGCAACCATCAAGCTCATGTAAATCTTCTTGATTATGCGAGAAATAAATTTAATAGGTTATCATTCATAAGAGTTAAGTATAATTCTCTAATTTCAGCATCAAGTTTCATCCTTAGTTGCTTGGCGGTTACAAGATACATTAGTTTGTATTATTTCGTATCGATCTAATATCTCATATGTATTGGGTAAAACTCCCCCGGCGTAAAATGATGCAAATCATCAACCCTACTATTGTCTGAGCTCTTCCTGGTTCTATTTCGTATCTAAAATGTTTAAGGAATAGAGCATAGTTTTACGTTTTTATTGTTGAAATTACAGTTAAATTGCTTTTAGGCTTGAAACATCTGTCTCAATTCTAAATTATCCGTAATTAGCGGAAATATCCATCCATAAAGTTATTTTAGAAATCATTTTACTATCTATATAATGGCTAATGCAGTCTATTTGAGAGTATGTTTTTCTATTCTGTTTTTTGTATTCCGTCTAAATTACGATTGAAAACTTATGGATTACCAATTCCATCAACTTGTTGTGTGAAAATAGCAGAGATATCCTTTGGAATGATGTTAGTAGCTAACACCTATTTGTTATTCGGATCAAACGCACACGATGATATATCAGAAGGAATATTAATTTTAATCATATAAATTTCTTAAACAGTGCACCCTTCCCAAAACCTTGGGAACTAACGTACAGTGGTTATTTCGCATTATCAAATACACTATCGTTAACTGGTAATATAACTTTTTATATTTTTTGTTACATATCAAGAATACGAGGGCTAGGTTCAGACACTTGAGACTTTCAATTTACACCGGGACACGTTAGCGCCAACACTTCGAAACATTAATAATGAAATGGTTGGTAAACCCAAGCAACAGATGTTTGTTACACATTATTGAGCGCTAGATTAATCTTTTTGCTTTCGTCACGTGTCTAACCCTTTCTTTAACACACTTACACAAACTTAACTAACTTTTTACATTCATACCTACTTTCTTATTTTCGTGTCGTCGCCACAGTAGGCCTACCGCCTTACCAGTGATGTAGTAACGATAATAGCCCCTTTAACAAATGGTTTTACATTGTTACAATGAGTAACTTAAAATTAAAATGAATCATGGTAGTTTTTGGTTGGAGCACACCTTGTAATAATTAACTTAATATCTGTGTATTGCATTAGTTATTAATTTAAAATTTAGTTTCTCATGGTATTTTCACAAATTAGACTATATATCATGACAAACCATAATTTATTTAATTCTACTTTGTTAAATAAACAGATAATAAGTAATTTATTGTCAGGTGTGATCCTACCAAAACTTGTTTCATTTTGTTTTAAAGTTATTCATTGTACTAATGAAAACCATTTTGTTAAAGTGAAAATTATCGCGATCACATCACTGGCAAGGGAGTACTGTGGCGAACACGCCAAAATTAGGAAGTAGGTTTGAATGTAAACAGATAGTTAAGGTTTTGCAGGTGTATTGAAGAAAGGATAAGGGTATGTATATTCATACCATCAACCAACCCCATTCCTCTGAGATTTTCGTATGTGCTCCTATAGAGTAATAGAAAAAGTTAAGTAAGAATTTTTTTATTTCGCATTGTATTAAGTTGTCTTAATTTAGATTATTTAACTACACTAATTTTCTATTAAACATTTGTTTAAATTTCAAAATAGATTCTATTATATTTATGAAACCGAATAGGCAGTGATCTATCAATAATTTGTTTCAAAACCTCAGATTGTTGACAGATTACTTGGTGTTGAAAGGATGCAATCCAAATCAACACAGCAATCTCCCTCACCAGCTTACCGAACTGTTTGAAAAGTGTGACGTCTAAATCTGTGATGGATTTGCATAAAGTGCCACACATCGACTGTATCGTCAAGGCAGTGTCGCGGAAAGTAGGACAAACACTGCATAAAGTGAAAGGAACTATTGGTGGAATATTGGGCTAGGGATGTTCTAAGCACAAATTTAGGTTATCTGGACAGTCTCTGAGCGCTTTACAGAAGTATCTATTAACTGAAACAACATTATTGTTGGCCATACCATGAATTACATATTATGGAGATAAACATAATTTATAAAAAAATATTACCATTTATTTCATTAATTCTTCCTTATAATCCAGCCAAAGAAGTAATCAATATATAGCCATTTTAGTATTTTTCATTTAGCCTTTTTCAACTTCCTGCTTTGCCTACATCAAAAAGATGTCATTATTAGATATTTTGTTAACCATTTACAAAAGAACCTGTATGATACGTGTGTGCTACTATCACAGCCTTGGCCGGGTCTGTTTTCCAGAAGCCTGAAATTGTAAGAAAGATTTTTCATAATTAAATATAACGTGGTCTCAAATTTTCTTAAATCGCAATCAAAAGTGAAAAAAAAATTTAAATTAGAGATTTGAATATAATTTAGTGTAATTAGTGTTTAATTTACTGTTTAATTATTATTATTTTTAAATTTCTTTTAAATACTGTTTAAATTATTTTTATATTTTGATATTGCTCATGAAACATGTAAATAGTTTGTTCTGTAAATAGATTGATACGACGTTGAATGTACATGAAAGCTGTTATAAAGTCTTTAAAACATGAGTTTCTCTATAAGGTTTTATTCTCCGTAAAGTGGAAAAGATTTTTGCACAGTACAAATGTTTGCCGTACACCGGAGCACGCCTCTCTCTCTCTCTCTTTCTCGCTCTCATTCCTCTCTCTCTCTCTCTCTCTCTCTCTCTCTCTCTTACAGGTTAATGATACGTCCTAGATCTCGTTTTTCTGGTTTATAAACAATATTGTATTCATTTAAATATTGTATTTAACAATAAAATATACTTAATGCAACTCCTCCATTAAACCTCCTTTTTACTGCTGCTTGAGACGCTCTTATTGTGAGTTTACAAATCCTTCAGTACATGTAAGATCTCCATTTACCTCTAAAATTTATTTTCAACCAATTGTACCTTATACCGTTATCCTCTCTTCTAGCACAGCAGTTTTTAGCTTTATCTCAGAAATATCTCCTTTACCTCTGGAATTTTTTCATTTATCTCTTTAAACACATTTCCAAGTCTATAGGCTATAATTATATCACTGTAACTTTTAATTTTACTCCCTGTTCTCTCTTCTCATTTCCTAAACTCTATTTCCACCTATGAGTCCTCTCTCCATATTCCATATTATCTACTTCGATATTTGATATCCCTACTCCTACCTCTAGGATATATACTTCTACCTCTCCAAAGTCTTACATACATTTGTAGCTGTAATTATATCACTCCAACGATTAATTACACTGTTTTAACGCCTTTTCCTAGTGTTTTAACCTCTAGCTTTGTACCCGCAAACTGTACGGCTTTAGAACTGGAACCGAATATTTACGTCTTGTCAAATTGATGGCACTTATTATTATTATTATTATTAATAAAAGGAAAAATAAAGAATTTGTTTATCGTAAAGGGAAATTTCGTATGTATTTTCAGTTATTATTATTAATATTTGTAATAAAACTGGCCACTATGTATTAAACATTATGCTCCATCCTTTATTCCTAAAAGCACTCATAACTGAAGTTTGCCTATTAACAAATTGGTTTTTCTTAGTAGCCATAACACTTAATTACAACAGTTGGAAAGGGTTGGTCACCTTAAGTCTTCTCACTGTCTGCTGTCTATGGACTAGTTGTATAACCAATGTCTTCAGATTGAGAAGAGGTTTTCATATCTATAAAGTTTTCATATCTCTTTGAATATGTTATTTTTTGATAAAAAGGGAATTAACCACATTCCTTGGACCTTATTCTGAATCGTCTTAGCAATCCTTACACTCAATTCTTTGCAATTCGCAATATTTGGCTGTCATGTTAGCCAGACGTGTTTTACGATCTGTCTAAAGATGTTTATTTATTGTTAAATGACAACTTTCCCTTGTTACCCATTAGCAAATAGTATCTACATATTTGATAACTACACCTCCTTCCTCTTATTTTTGTGATCTGGATCTTCCATCCTTTTTGATGATGGTTCCAATAATATTCAGCAGCGGTAGATCTTTTACTGTCTTTTTTTGTGAAATTTATGAGGACCGACTTCTCTTTATTTCGGTATATTTTTGTATTCGCGTTTATATTCTCTCAAGACGTCATTCTTTAACGATCATTGCTCTCAGGACGTCATTAGATTCATGTATATCTTGAAGTATAATAATGCAGCATCGTGTACCCTCGCTGTAATAGTCGTCTCTTGTGTGGTCTATTTTTTTAATATTTTAAATGTATGGAATATATTGTCACTGGTAGAGAGTCATATATAGACGAATGATTTCACAAACGAAAAAGAACTATTTTATATCAATTTAATGCAAAATAAAAGAGGATTCAATATTTGTGAAAATAAATATGTCATGTAGGCAAAATCATGGTTACCTTTAGGAGAATTAGTAAACAGATTGCTGTAATTTGAAAAGAAACGTAAATAGATCTCCCTCTTTATAGAAATCTAGTAAAAGCAAGTAAATGCAAGTAAAAGCATTAAATCACATTTTACTGATTTTGCTATAAAGAAAACTATGAAACTGTAGATTACTATAATGTTTATAAAAATAATAACTATTAAAATACATTCATAACTATTTGCAGCACAAATATATATACATTATTTATTACAAACATTATTATAGTTATCGTGTTAAAGAGGAAAGATATAAATAGTTGTAAAACACTAAAGATTTAATTTTATAAATATATTTCAAATTTTAAAATAATTTTTAAAAAACGGGAAGAAACTCTCAAACAATATTAGTATTTTTTGGCATACCCGACTTACCCCAATAGGCATAATTCTATTACAGTTTTATCTCGAGAAGTGCATTGTAACCTCTTTCAACCTCCTGTGTTTGCATCTTCTTATCAAAATAGGCTCCACTATTTTAATCTGTTTATACTAATTAATTACAAATTCTACTTCTTTATCATATTTTGCTAGATATTTTGCTATGTAGTAAGTTTTTTTATATTTCAAAGACTTTGGACACGAATCAGCACAAACAAGTTTTAAGCAGACTTGTTTTACTGATGAAGAGGTAACAACATACAAATACTTGTTCAGGGACATTTCCTGTTCAGAGTGGTATGATATATTAGTGTCTATTTATTAAGTGAGGGTACACATTTTGAAATTTTCTACCACATATTTATGGTGAAATAGTCATAGGGTAAGTAGTAAAAGAGTCGTAAAAAGGACGTAAAAAATTATAAATCGTTATTAGATACACACCATTAGGAATATTTGTGTGCTGTTATCATGTCATTAAAATCATGAAGGTGTATTATAGGTAAATGCCTTTTAACTTCTAGAGGTAGGGCTGAAATGTAACTAAAACCACTACATTTATTCAACCCGTTTAGTAAACTTTAACAAATTGAAACAAAATTAAATTTAACACACATATTTATAAAATTTATAGTAGTCCTATATTTGTGAAAATGTTTTGTTTTCATCTAATTAGACGTTAGAAAAGAAACGGTAATATACTACCTTGAATTAGACTTTGTTCAAGGATTAGAATGTTAAACATTAAACTTGAGTCCTTTTATAATCATTACTAACAATTTACAGAAAATCCCTACCTATAGATTATTCTTACCTCTTTCTTATGCCTACCTATAAAATAATACAAACAATTAATTAGTTTTAAATAATAATTTTTAATGGAAGTAATTATTTTCTAATATGTTTAGGTTTTCCAATTATATTAAACTTTTCTATATTACACTTCACAATAATACATTTTAATTTCAGTTTTCTCTATGAACCGTATAGACTTACACATACATTTAACGAGAAATTCTAAAATCTAATTAGAAACGTTTTGAGCCTAACTAGGAAGTGATAATATCACACCCTAACACTAAATTGCAGAATATCAGATGTAACTCTTATTTATACTAATACTTCATCAATGCCTGACAATATAAAAATTGTCTTAGGCCACGACCCTAGAAATCCTATCATAAAAATAATAACATGTCTGCAGTAAAATAATAGAATCTAGGTACATGCAGACACTTTTATCTCTAGAACACTATGGGGTCGTCTGACGGTAGACGCATCTCTATCGCAATGTAATCTCCACACCTTTTCCTAACATATGTTCCCTCATACCTCTCCTATCCTTATTATGTGACCTTCCAGTCAAGATAGTGGGTTCGTTTACACTCTGCGAAGCAGTTCATTCATTTTAATTTTGGGTAGTGTTTTGACTACTCCTAATTAAAAGGGTATCTTCCAGAGCTTGATAGTCGTCTAGAATACTACCCCTTAGTAACTAAGTCATGTTTGTTATTGCTGTTTTTTGTTACATTATATGAATAACACCTATTGAATAGCTTGACAGCTGCACACGCAATGAAGTACGGGAAAATTCTATTTACAGCAATCTGATCATGTGGTCGCGATGGTGTTTGATTACATTTTAATTATAAGTAAATGATATTAAAAATCTTGTGGAAGATAAAATACACAGACGAGTAAGATCGTACGCCGGCCCTGATTACAATCCATAGCACGCTGATACTGATCGGTCTTTATTAAAGTTTCCTTCCACCAAAATATAAAGTACTTATCTCTAGCTCTTAATACTGAGCAACGAAACTAAATATAGTCTTAGAAGTATTATCTGAGAAAATAACAATATCACAGAAGAAATCTGTCTTCTTCAGTTCATCTTGCTAACGAATTATTACCGAAAAATAAGCCTAAGTTGTTAGGAACAATGAGTCGTGAAAGGCCATAGCCTCTTACATGGAGAGGTATTACGTTCTCTCCATCAATCTGTCTGTTAAACATGGATATTTTGTGTTAAATATTAGTGCTTACTTATATTATGGTTACTTGTGAGGAGATATTGGTTCTAATGTGTATTGGTCAAATCCCTGAAGTCTTATCAAACATAAGAAATAAGACCGTAGGTCTGTACGACGAATATCTTTTAATTGCAACGAACTGTAGTAAGAAACGTTGCAGAAGGTGCTGACCAGATGAGCAAAACATCAAGTAGCACAAGACAAGAGTGTGGGCTTCGTTCATTTTTCTAACACCATCAACATCAAAATGTTTAAACTATATTATACGTGAAAATCTGTGTAAAAGCCAATATAAAACTTGTAGTTATGGGACGGCTAATTGGGATACTAGACTTGATCAAGCCAATATTATGACAGCAAAGCCTTAAACAGAACTTGCTGACGGTCGAGCAACAAAGAATAGCACGTGTCCTCGCCGTAGATATTTTTAATAATTTCGTGACCTGCAAACCAACAAGGATGCCTTCTCACCTTAACAGACATTACGTGCAGCAGCTGTTCAAAAAGCTGTGTATGTGCGGTGCATCAACCTAGTTGTGAGGGATAAGAGAAATATTAACTACATTGTAGTCAATTTAAATAATCGGTATAATCTACATTATTTATCAGTTAAACTGGTACAAGCAGATTTTCATTACAATATTTTTATAAAGATATATCTTCAGATGCCACCTTAGTAAAAACGGTTTTTATAGTAGTTTCCTTAGTAGTCTAGGGTTAAAATATAAATATTTTTTTACATTTACAATATTATTTAGCATAACTACAGAATGAAGGTCAATGCCTATTCCATTATAAAAAAAAACCATTCCTCCATATATACTTATTTTTACTCTCATTAAAATGTGTTTATTATATATATATATATTATAACCTAACTTTTGTTATGTTTATAATTTATTTTAATGGTATTTATTTACCTTACCTATCAAGTGTCACACCTTCAGGTTTATAAAGAATTAACAATCTTATAAATTTTAAACATCCCTTGGATTTATTTCTTTACAAATTATATTAAATTTATATTATTATTTTTCAGTGACAGGTTTGATATCTTAACTAACATTACAATTATAAAAGGTGTACTTTAAGGCTTTAGAATTCTAATAAAATAACATAACCAAGATAATAAATTCAATGTTAAAATTTTATAGTTGCTCTCGGGTCGCTTATACGGGAACTTTGCTTCTTAAATTAGAAATGGTGAATATAGATTATTCTTGATAAATTATAATGATATTAAAATTTGTTCTGAACTTTACTAAATATAAATTATGTTGGCTACAGTTATATCCAAGTTATACTTATAGTTTTGTAGAGATCTTGGAATCTTGGCCTTGGTTACCTTCTGCGCTTACACTTACTTAATACTAAAAAAACTTTTACGTCGCACTTTTATAATTTTTACTTATAAACAAAAAAAAACTCTTTACTTAATTTAACTAATTACAACACTGCCATCTTTTGTTCCCACCAATCCGTCTACCCTCTTCTGGAGTTCCCTTAAAACTTACCAACTTCTCCTGATCATTTAGTTTTATTGAAAATCCCTAATCTCTCCCACTACCA
This sequence comes from Prosapia bicincta, assembly GCA_036971475.1. NCBI lineage: Eukaryota > Metazoa > Arthropoda > Insecta > Hemiptera > Cercopidae > Prosapia > Prosapia bicincta. Next base: position 175,204,681 of record JBAIZL010000002.1, read on the forward strand.
ATGTGTTCTTTGTAAGTTCCCACAGTTTCCATCTAACGGTACACGGTTATTTTTCCAGGCTATATCGATCAGTGGATTTTCCCGTCCTTAATAAGTTTGGACCTTTCTATTGTCAAATTGCCGGCACACAGTTTATAGCTTTCCCGGAAAAGGATAATGATGGTACCTGCTTTGTCGGCACTTTACAAAACTATTTGTGTCTTTCTTTGCTAAATCATATAGATATTTATTTTAGCAACTAACAGAATTTACTCTAAAGACTCGTACTTTATGTTATATAATATATATATATATATATATATATATATATATATATATATATATATATATATGTATTTAAAACTATCTAAGCTTCTAGTTCCTGAAAGGTGTCTCATTTTTCAAAAGGCATACTTTTTTAAACCTTTTTTTTATATAGGCTAATAACATAACACAGACAATTTTGCTTTTTAAAAACACTTAACGTTTCGAATATCTTTTCGAAATTCCTTTTCAAGAGCTCAATTAAAAAAAAAACAATTATACAATATAACTTTTTTTTTAAATCTTTAGATATGAAAAGACAATTAGTCACTCTAGGTATCGTATATTTTTAAAATGATTGTGTGTTTAAAAAAATTTTAAATGTTGATTCTACTAATTATAGTAGATTTGCTAGTTTATGTATCTGTGATTGGTCTGTTTTATTATGACAGAAAAGAAATTGACTTGCAATTGGATATGTATTAGGAGTTTTATAATTTGTTGATTATTATTATGTTGTTATAGCCTATATTGTTATGTATTTTATAAATTGTAGTTATATTGTATGATTGTTTAATTAAAATTGATCTCTTAAAAAGGAATATCGGAAAGAAATTTGAAACATTGAGTGTTTTAAAAAAGCAAAATTGTCTGTAATATGTCATTAACGTATATAAAAAAAAAATATAGCTATTAAGAAACATTAAATAAATAAAAAATGTCAACTATTATTTTACTAAATTCTAAAGGTGGGCTTCTTCTTTCTTATTTATGTAACAATTTATTCTTGTCTCTATTTTCCTTGCTATAATTTCCTATCTATGGTATTTGTTTAAAATCATTTCGGTTATTTGTTTTTATTATTTATTACATTGTTGTATTACAATCCAATGCTATGTTTTTTTTTTTAAATTAAGTACTTCAACTTCTTGTGGGTAACATGGAGAGGTATTATGTTCTCTCCATCAATCTGTCTGTTAAACATGGGCATATTCAAGTACAGGGCGGTAAAATATTAAATAGAGAAATAAAATAGTAGTGTTTAATTATGATATAGGTTAATATAATCAAGCGAAATCAGTCGGATACTATGCTCATAAGAATTACTTTTACCATTTAGGTGTTACTATTCGTAAAATATTAACGGACAATTTTGGAACTCTAAAGTTATGATTGTTGTTCCAGCGTTAGAGTAAAGTATGTTTGTTTAAACTCCTAAAACAAACTAACACTATAGTTAAGTTGAATAAAATAATTAAGTAAAAACCACGTTTAGAGAAACGAACAATTGAAACTCTGTTGCAGGATGTACCTTCTCGGACCGCTTCTGCCGATAAGCATAATATGCACAGTCACCAATAAGCGACCGTCACCAATTGCAAACTTCAGACTAAACAGAGTAGGTACTTTAAAAATGGAAATCTAATTTTACATTTTGAAAATTGGTAGGCTTTAATTTACAAATTGAGGAAATAAATATTACAAAACATGAAGCGCTATTGACTTAAGGTCTTTATATTATACGACAAATATATCTCCGCCCTTGATTACTTAAAGTATTTATCTTAAAACAATCCATTGAGACAATCCGTTGAAGCATTTAGCTATGGAATCACATGAGGAATAGGGGTCAAGGTATTCAGTTAAGGACCTTGGGGCAACCCCTAAAGCGTCGAGATTAGACAGACCGTGGGGATAAACATTCAGTCAAAATTGTGCCCCGATATTAAAGCAAAGGTTTACCTAAAACTGAAGTTTTCTATCAATTCTCCAGAAGTCCTCGCTACATAGCTGGTTACACTGAAACAGGCGTGCGACCTCAAAGGGTAAGCATAGGCGTGGAGAAGGGTAGAAGAAGCAAAATACCGTTCCACAGACATTATAATATGATTTATAATACTTATATATCATTATTGTAGATTAGACAAGGCCGAAAGGCCGCTATAAATATTACTTTATTTGATTTGTCATACTAACCAGATCATTTACATTTGTTTTGAACAAATTTAATTATATCAATTTTCTAAATGACCGCAACGCCTGCAATTTCTTTGGGATGAATTCTGATGCAATTCGCACTACAAGAAACCAACGATTTTGAATAGGAATAGCTTTTGTATCCTATCAATCGAACTTACAAGTGTTCCTAGCTTACGAGTGTTCAGGTATACCCTGCTCACACAGTATAGTAGCATTCTTCCATAAAGTAGACGCTCGACGAAACTCGTGAACAACTCCCAAAGAGCGCTTACGGATCCCGTCAGAGAGACCATAGATGCAACAGTCGCAGATATAAAGGACCGGGTAGGTAATTTTGCAGTAAATTTTACATTAGACTAAAGCACAAAATATCTATATAAAACCGAGGAACAAATGCTTGAATCTACAACTGGATGTTTAAATTGAGAAAAAAAACTTGTTTTCAACCCTTAAATTTACGTTTTCTCAATGGTCAATCTAGAGATCAAAAGGAGTCATTTAATAACAAGTGCTATCTATAATGAGCCACGGGTCTCTTAATAATGCGTATCAACAATAAAACATACTAAAGCATACTAAAAACATACTTTAAAATGTTTTTGTGTTCATTTAAAATAATATTAGTATTTATACTTTATTTGGTGTAAAATATGTCGTATACACAAACAATCTTATTTTGATAAAAATAATATTTAATTTATTGACAAATTTCGTTTCTAATGATAAGGTGTCAGGTGTTTGGAAATTTGCAGTTATACAACCTGGTCATAAATCCCAAAGCAAGCTATACGAGCAATTAAGATGTGGTTCAGTAACCTTCCATTTGGATAATGGAGTGAATGGGACAAACAAATGGGACCGTCATATAGAGCTCAGTGGTTGAGTATATGAAAACTTTGTTGAGTTTTCAATAGTCAAATTGTGATTGAGTCTATTTTGTATATTTTCCTGTTCGTAAGTGGTGTGGGTTTTGGAAAATATTGGGGGTTATTTATGGTAAATAAAACTAAGAAATTGCATTCCATTTTTAAATATGTAGTTTACGATTTGTTTTACCTTTCGTAGTAAACATATTTTATTTGTAACTGAATATACTAAAATGGAAAATTAGGTTAGATCTTCAACCAACTTATTATTTGGAGGGGCATTCTGTTAACAAAATGTTTTTTTTTAAGTGAGTTCAAAAGTTTGTTCTAATTGAGACCCTTAAAATATTTGACATATTACTTTGACAATAAACAAAGATTGGTTATATACTGCAGTAGCTCTAAATTTTGTTATGCAACGTGAGAAAATAATTATATTTTTAAGAATCATTATAAGATATATTTTCAGGTGGCCTGGTATCACCTCTCTTAAGCCCGGGGGATAACATGCCTTCTTTATTTAACTTGTATAATGACATGATTTAACTACATTCTCAGTAGAGGATATTTATGTCATTTCCTTCGTCCTCCCCAATTTTAAATTCTCTTCCTAAGTATGAATCGAGTATACACCTTTTTTCCCTCCGGTTGTTACAGACAAATAATCTCACCCATTCGAAGCCATAGTTTTCTCCTATTTCCAATATCAGGGGTTAATCATCTCCTTTCACTATTCCTATCTATTTCCAAAGACGCTACCCTAATCCTCTTCTCTTGAAGGTGTAGTCAATACTAGTTGATACATCCTTACACACACATAATAAGTTCATTTCAGGTTTCGTACCTGCATACGTGTTACTAGGATTATCCCATATTACAGAACGTATGAGGATTTATGCTCATACCCTTAACATTACTTATAATCCTTTCATATCTTTTTTTGCAATAATAATCATTTATTTTGTCGCCATAATACTATAAAAATACGTGTTGCTCTCAAATTAAAACCCACAACCATCCTAATCTAATCATAAAAATAAGTCATTTTATTTCGTAATTCATAGTCCTCGTTCTTAGAACAAAATTCCACCGTCATATTTTAAAAAACATAAAGTGCAAAAGTAATCAAAATACTGAAAACTCTTCTTAATATCAAGTAGTAAAGTATTGTACTCTATAATTAAATGAATTACTATTCGAGTGATATAATCACATTTTAATTTTTACTTTTCAGAAATGTAAGCAGCAATCAAGACGGAACATATTGGTTGCCTGATAATAACATTGGCCTTTTCATAATAAATAGTAAGTAGTGAAATGTAAACGAATCAACACAAAACAGTAACGGAGTGTGTACACTTGCTGTATTTATAGTGATTAGTGAGTGACGCACACACCAAAAGAAAACGTGTTTGATTGCTTTGTTTATGAAGTACATTGACATGCGTTTATTCACTTACATATTCATAATTAAATTACGGGTTATATCTAGGCTTTGTGTTACTGTCCAGCTGTCCCTCTTGTGTTACTGTCCAGCTGTTCCTTTTGTATGTCACTATCAGTGCCTTTTGGCCTGTCTTTCAGTTTGTTTGATAACAGTGAAACCACAATTATGTTGATTGATGACAAGAAAGAACTGAAACCGCTGACTTCTCAACATCTCTCTTATTGTCGTTTCCCTCTTATTCCCTTTAGTGATAGTCCCTAATTTATTCATCAACATTTAAACATTGTATCTACAATTGATTACTGTTTACTTTCCGAATGATAAATTACTCTTACAATAGGAAACTTAACGAACCAATGAAGAGAAAGAACTTTACTTTAAAAAAGAAAATCCACCAATCACAGTTTCAATCAGGAAAACTAATTACAAAATTGATTTCTTCGACCTACATCCACTTTATTTATGTTTGTTATCTGGGATACGAATAATTAACAAACTGTTTTACACGGTCCGTTTCGGTTATTCAGTTTGTTGCTTCCATCGTTACATTACTCGTTACCATATGTTTTATTTGTTTCTTCTACTTTTTCATAATGTTGAGTAAATTGTGTATTTATTTCTTCGTTGCCAATTTAGGTTCATTTTTCGTAGTGTAGTGTTTTAATTCCCGTAGCAACTCGGCAATTTCCCTTTAACATTGAATCTAAATTGTTTACTCATATTTACTCATCTAATAACTAGGACTGATTATATAAATCGAGAGAGCAACAGAAAGACAGATGGAGGGGCAGATGGAATGACTGACAGACGGACGGCCAGCGATAGACATATAGGAGGAAATAGAAAGAGAGAGAGAGAAAGAGAGAAAAAGAGAGAGAGACAGACACACAGGCAGGTAGACAGACAGACAGATGTAGGGGCAGATGGAAATAATGACGACGGACGCTCAGCTAAAGAAATATAGGAGAGGGAGAGAGAGAGGGGGGAGAGAGAGAAAGAGATGGACAGAATTGAAATAACACAGAGAAAGAGAGATGGGGTGGAGTCAAGTAGGCAGTTATACACTTTGAAGTAAATGAAGAAATTAGGGAAACGAAACATGTAACACTCATAACATTATAAAATACTATATATGTTTAGGCCTATTTATAAAAATGAAACTTTGAAATATTGTAATAAATTCTGTTTTCCAGCTAATATAGGGAACTTGACTTACAACGCTACAGCTCAGTGTACCGATTATACCACATTTCTGGCCGATTATGCCTGCGTGCCAAGCCCGTCCGAAGGCTTACATACCACTTAGAGGTATGTAAAACCTGTAATATATATATATATATATATATATATATATATATATATATATATATATATATATATATATAGGCACATTTATAACACATTTATAAATATGTTTAATTTGTATTTATTTTAAAATAATAACTGTAATTAGAAAATACATATACCATTCTGTATAAAATGAAATATGTATCGTCAAATCAAATATGTAAGCGCTACAGGCACATACACACACTCAGTAGTGTATTTGACAATTAGGTAAGAATGTAAATTATGTTATTGCGTTATATAATAATAATAATAATATATTATTTATGTAGACTTTAATTTAATGAATAAATTTTATAGGCATACAATTTAATTTTATATGAATACGTATTATCTTTTATATGAAACCTGCTTTCTAATTGGTTCGGCACTATGCAACTAATTTTAATTAAAAGCTTAGATCTATACATTCCTAAAAGTTTTTAAAGTCACATAAAGCAGTTTGAAAACACTTATAATATTACAAACATACAAAAGTAATGAATACCTCTCATTTAATAAAGGAAAAGCCTACGTCTAGTGCGTAGTTTGTCTGTGGTAGGTGGCTTTATTAAATGGAACGACATAGCATAGAGTATACCACATGAGTTAAAAAAAATGCTGCCCATATTTGCGTAAAAGGTGCTGTTCGAAACATTACATTCAATAATAGAATAAAATGACTCTTAGGAAATGGAAAGTTTCACCGAGTTTATGAACTACATAATAGTAACTAAAAAGACCAGTACCTTTTTACCTGTACTGATATTTGTAAACTTTATATATAAAGCATATGATACTTCATATGAGTTTTAGCAGTGATGTCAAAGTATACAAATTTAGATTTGAGTTACATAAATAAACTTATTTTATATTTTTTTTATATAAATCCAAACCATTTTCTATGTTTCGAGGAAAAATCTCAGTAAAATGAGATTTAACCCATATTGGTTAAATGGTTTGAATAATAATCTAAGTTATTAACAGAGTTTCTGTTTGTTGGAGAATAACAGGTTTTCTATAGTTATATCTATAAATTTTATTACAATAAAAATATTGAAAAGAACCCCAATACCACAAAAATAATCAAGAATAACAAATAATTTGTTAATAATAATAAACAAGAATAACTTGTTTTATTTGTTATTCTTGATTATTTTTATGGTATTGGGGTTCTTTTCAATATTTTTATTATAATATATTGTACCACTGTGCTCTTGATATTGTGTATAAATTTTATGTTTTATTAAAAAATCTACAGAGCAGATGTACAAAAGGTGAGTTCATGTAGTAAACTGGCTGTGAAGCGAGTTTCCCTGTACGAAGTGCTATAACTCCTTTGTTACAATGCAGCAATCTCTCGCGACCCCTTCAAACAAAAGCACATTCTTCTCGATTAAAAAACCTGCAACAGTGGACTTTGAACGGTGTAATAATAAAAAAAGCAAACATTCATGGTCAGTATTTTTAACAGCTACTAATAATTAAAGCACCAGAATAATTAGGTTACGACTCACGATTAAAAACACTTTCATATCAGACGTGTTTCAATGATATTATGTCATCTTCCTCATTGATGCTACACAATCGAAACCTAACATAACCTATTTTTAATTAAGTTTCGATTGTGTAGCATCACTGAAGACTATAACGTAATGCCATTGAAACGCGTTTGATATGAAAGTGTTTTTAATCGTGAGTCGTTGACTATTTGTTCTTGTGTTTACAACCTTCACTCACAAGCCAAATCGGAAATTGTTTAGCTATTAATCAGTTAAAGGAAAGAACAATATTCATTTAAAATAATTATTTCAAAATAGACACATCATTTACAATATTGTTAAACTACCACACTTACAGTGTAATTACTCTAATCTTTAACACAGGATATAATAATATGCTTCGAATGACCTGGAACCCGTTTCTTAATTAACTTATCAACACATACCATTAAGTAAACATATGATAGTTTATACAACATAAATAATATAGTTACACTGCAGTTGATAATAAGAAACTAAGTATGAAAAGTTAGAAAAAAATCACTTAATGTAAATATTAGGATATTTAAGTATAAATTGCTCCTAGTTCCTATGTTTATTCTCTTGGTTTATTATTATTATTATTAGTATTAATAAATATAAGGACATCAAATTTGTATTTATAACACTTTAAATTTAGTAAAAGATTATTAGAATTTCTGGGTTTAACAAAAAACTGATGGTTTAGATATTCAAATGAAATTTATTGATTTTAAATTTGGCTAAATTAAAATTATTTTCTACAACAACAACAACCAATCTACAATAATCAAGTTCATAAATAAATTCACATGCACTCTGATATTTCTTGGTCTTCGCCAGCTAGCTTAATTTCAGAGGTAAACAATAGCTGAGGAACTCTATAATTAACAATCGTTTAGTCTCCTCTAATACTATCATAATCAAAAACATTTATTTAATTGATTTTAACTTTTGTTGTGATTTTACAGTACTATGGGATGTGTATCATTAATTTATCACTCCTTTTTTCTGAAATATTTTGTTTTTCAATAATTTTAATTTTACAAAACCTAACCTTCAATAATTATTTAACTTGTGCATACGCATGTTGTAGTACGGTGGGTCGTTCCTCAATGTTCTCTCGTTTTAGTTTGTAATTTGCGCATTGGTAACTCTCACGAACTCCCGATTGAATCACCTGTACACTTGACTCCCAAATAAAATTGGCCTCTCCAGGTTTCTGAACGTAACTCTTCCCTCTCAGGATTCATAGACCTAATTCCTCTCACACCGGCTCTCAAAACCTAACTGATCTCTAATCGTTCCTTTAATGGCTCATTATTTTCATTGCCTTTCGATCTCTTCATCTTGTTTGACAAATGTCTCTTAATTCTCATATCAGTCAGTCGTGGCCTGTCTTCCACCTGTTGTTTTAGAAAAATGTGGGACCATTTTCATTAAACCTGACCTAAATTAAAAAAATGAACTGTTCCACTGAAAATAATCCACTTATACAAAAACATTTTGGTAGTTAAAAAAATACTTTTAGCGTAATTAATTGTAGATATAAATATGGTTAAACATAATTCCTCAACCAATACCTTTTAGCTTAGAAACAAGCTAAGTTTTAACATTATCCTGTGGCATTGGATAATCAAAGCTAATTGAATCATTATTCAACGTTGTAACCCTAAACTAGCATATGCTAATACGATTTGGTATAAATGTGGCAACTATTGCTTGTTTCAGTCGCTAATAATTACCTCTTTGTAAAGCTAAACCTAATTATGTTATTCAAGTGAATGAGGCCATGTTATTAATGACGTGCAGTGAGCACGTGGAAATGTTGCACAAAGCCCAAAAATGGCGGCGTTAGATGGAAACAAATCAGGTTTACACCGTTAAGCCCCAATGCCGAGTAAATCATTGCGTTGGATTACGCTCTGACAAGGAATATTTCCAGCTCAGTGAAATATTGAGTTGCAATATTTTAACACTTAATCATTTATTTCATAAATCAATCACTATTCCTTATATTTATTAATACTGAATATTGTTGACTGAACCTGTAATTTGTTTCAACTAAATGCTTTATATAAGCAAAGAACTGTTTGATACAATACTTTATCATTGTTACTCTGTTGTTAGTTCAGCGGTAATCGAGTAATCCCTCCCTCAGAACCCACATACAAAACCTAGTGAATAGTGTAATCATTGGTAAATATTGACATTATAATGGGAAACTTTTCGAAAAGATCCTGTAAAACCGTTTGCTGTAACGTGATTAAAATAACCCCTAGCAATTACTCATTGCAAATTAAAGTTATAATTGCCTTTCCGTATGTTATGAATTTAACTATTCATTTACTAAACCTAAATGTTGGTATTTCAACGATGATCACAATTAATATAACCATATCTTAAATGGGTTTTTAACTGCTATAACCTAACAAAGTTTAAAGAAGTTTGTATTTAAAATTTCAATATATAACTTATTCTACAAAATTTAAAAATTAAATCTAACATTTTATATACCTTAAAGTAGGTAACTAAATGAATAAAACATTTTATTTTTAAAGATATCCTACAAGTGTATATTACATAGGTTCCAAGAATGTTGTTAAATTACACTTTCTGTTTAACTCTATGCTATGAAACCATAGCTATCGGTGGCTCAATAAATACAAAATGAATACTTATTTACAAAATTTATAATATAATATTTTCTAAATCATATTAACTATACAAAACTACTAAAAACACAATTGGTAATTATTTATTATACAAAATTAAATAACCCAATTGTTCTTCTTAAAAAAATAAAAATATTATTACTAGTTTTGCATGTTAAAATGTGTTGCACAAAACCCTAGTCATGTTAAAAATGCAATTAACAAAATAATTGCTGCGAAATAGCCTTTCCTATTATGACCGGCTTTTAACCTCCTTAAATTTATACATTAGACTCTAATATTTTCCATACATATTAATATCTCCCATCAAAAAATACATTACAATTGTACATACATTAATTATACAATTTAAATATCAAATCTTTATACTGTTATTATATTTTAGGGAACATCAACAAGTGAGTTTAAATTTGTTCTTTAAAGAACAAAAATTTATTGATTTGGAAAATGTTATTTTATTAGAAATGCTTAAATTTTAACTTGCTGTAAGTGGTCGACTGGTCTCGGATTTAACCTCCTTCCAGGTGGAAATCCATCCTTGAGATTTGGATGAATGATTTTCCTGGATACGTAGCTTCATGCATCAGCAATTTATCTCAGAAAAGCTTAATTTTTATTTTTACTATTCAACTTTTGAATCTGTTGTAGTTTTACTGTTGCTAAAACTAAATTTAAAACTTTGAGAATTTGTATCACAAAATCCGGAATTTTATCAGAGAAAATCATAAAATATCAGCTTTAAATTGGGTTTTAACCAGTGTGGTCCTCGTAGCATCTTGAATGTATCAACCGATGATGGATAGTGGGAAGATCATCCAATCGACTTTCGTCTACGATTTGTTTATGTTTTCTCCATGGACGGTTCCTATCGATTACCTATATATATAATTTCACATACATAACCTATTTGTATTGTTTAGCTTTCAAGCGAAATACTTTTGCGATGATATTACTCGTTTCCTAGATTTTGTCTCACTGTGATTGTTTTAATAACTTCATACACAAAAAACTACTTTAAACATTCACCAAATCCTGTTAATTTTTTTTCTCGGCCTTAAGTTAAATTCGCGAGCTTTTAAGTCATATCATTGCAGTTCTAATTTTAATAACATCAATAACATAGCATTACAACAAAAAATTAATTGTCATTTGCCTTAGATATTTAAGCTGATCTTTGTTATACTTGATACGCTGCTTACAAAAATGGTAGTATTTTTTTTCTCACAGCTCCAGTTTTTGAGATATGGCATGTCATTGTTTACATATAAACCTAGCAACCTTATATGAATGATTGCGTTGAGAGTCTTAAACTATGCCATTATACTTGTATTCACTTTTGTTGGCTCTCATATTACTCTATGCACTCAAATCAGGTGATTTTAGTCTAAAAGAACACGCGATCTTGTTTTCAGTGTTGAACTTAATCTCAATTGATGCACTTTTTGTTTTTGTAGTTGAGTTTTTTTTACAATGAATACAAGTCGTAGGAGCTGTGTTAACCATCCTGATGTATTGTGTTATATTTGTGGTGAGTACACTTTGAAGGAGAACAGAAAACTAGTTACAGATTTTGTGAAAAAAGCATATAATGCATATTTTTCTGTTAAGCTTGGTGATCAAGACAAACTGTGGGCGCCCCACTTTGTTTGTAAAACATGTACCGAACACTTGAGAAATGGATAAATGGTAAAAGGAGGAGTTTTAAGTTCGGCATCCCTATTGTTTGGAGAGAACAAAAAATAATTTTGACGATTGCTACTTTTGTATGGTTAATATTATTGGTATAAATCGCAATAAACGTGGTAAGTGGACCTATCCCGATTTTGAGTCGGCAAGACGACCGGTTCCACATTCAGATGAGCTTCTAATTTCTGTGTTTCATGAATTTCCAGAGCTCTTAGAGCATGAGTTTACTCTTTTTGACTCTCCATGTGAAGTACACGGTGAAGGCAACGACATTGATTACGAAAGAAAGCCAACATCACCCCATCGTTTCACACAAAGTGAGTTAAATGATCTTGTAAGAGTTTTAAACCTTTTAAAGGAATATTCTGAACCTCTCGCTTCTAGATTGAATGATAAGAATTTGCTGGAAGTTGGGACTAAAGTCACATTTTGTCGTACAAGAGAAAAAACTTATTGCCCTTTTTTTCTGAAGAAAATAATCTTGTTTTTTGTAATGACGTTAAGGCATTTCTTCTAGCAATGGGTCGTACCGTTTACAGGCCCAAAGATTGGTGTTTTTTTTATCCACAGCTCTAAGCGGAGTCTAAAGTGTGTTCTTGTGCACAATGGCAACAAATATGGTGCAATACCCATTGCTCACTCAACTACAATGAAAGAAGAATATACCAACATCGCTTTAGTTATTGAAAAGATAAAATACCAAGATCATCAGTGGCTAATCTGTGTAGATTTGATAATGGTTAATGTCCTTATTGGTCAGCAGAGTGGCTTTAATAAATTTCTGTGTTTTTAATGTTACTGCGACAGCAGGGCTAAACAATATCACTGGATGAGAAAAGAATAACCTAAAACAGAAAACATGGTTGTTGGAGAAAAAAATGTTATTCACGAAGCTCTAGTTAAACAAGATAAAATTATTTTGCCTCCCCTGCATATTAAATTAGGCTTAATGAAGCAATTTGTAAAGGCTCTAAATCCAGAAAGTCAATGTTTTGCTTAGATATGTAAAACAATGCCTGGACTTAGTACAGAAAATCTCAAAGCTGGCATTTTTGATGGTCCCCAAAATCAGACTGCTCATAAAAGACCCTCATCTTAATGAATCCATGAATGAGCTTCAGGAAAAAGTATGGAAATCTTTTGTGTTGGTTGTACAAAACGTTTTGGGAAACCATAAAGCTGAAAACTATGCTTAACTTGTAAGTGAAATGCCTAAAAACTTTAGAGATTTTGGTTGCAACATGCGTATTAAAGTTCACTACCTCCATAGCCACTTGGACCGCTTCCCAAAAAACCTCGGTGACCTTAGCGAGGAACAAGGAGAGAGATTTCACCAGGACTTCAAGACAATGGAAGAAAGATATCAAAGGAGGTGGGATAATCACATGATGGCGGATTACTGCTGGAACTTGGAAAGAGTCTGCCCAGACAAAGTTCACTCCAGAGTGTCCAGCAAAAGAAGTTTCCGTGTTGTCAAGTAATATTTAATTCTTCTGATCAATTTTTAACTTAATTATGTTTTTTCTCTACTTGTAATCAAAATAAAAGCAGTGTTTTTGCAAAAATAATTTACAAATTATATTGAGTTTAAAAAAAATTCCCTACTACTTACTTAGATTAAGGAATTTGTAATGTAAAAATTGCTGAATGCAAATATCTAGAAATTGAAAGCTGATAGGATAAAAGTAAATTCATATTTGAATTTTACGCATCAAATACATTAAAAATCAGCTGTAAAATATTTGGCACCTAAATATGTGCTGCTCTGTGTAATCTTCTGGTGTATTAACTATATATGCTTGTCCATTTTTATATTCCTTATTTATATAATTTTTCAATAGGATGATGATGATAAATTATTGTTCAATAAAACATTATATTACAATTTAACTTATGAATCACTTACTTGCGTTAATAGTCCACCTAAATATTTGAACTTTTCATAGATTCATTTATCTACGAAAGGTGTAACATCCGCCCAAACGGTTTTCGTTTAAACATATTAGGTAAACTATGGCATTTTGTTTCTTTAGAACAGCTCAACCTACTTAGATTAGAAACTAAACCCATATTTATTCCCTCTTGATTTCTTAGAACTAACTCCTAATACTTTTTATATATTGGAATTTAATTTTTGTTTTTATAAATTTGCATTTATATTATTAAAGCGATATTATTATTAGTTTTAACCTGCATGCTCAATATATAGTAAGATATTTTACTATCTTAATTATTTATCATTTTGTTCTTAGCCGAGGAATTGTTTGTTTATAATTACGTTTGTATTTATAAAAAAAGTTATTATTTATCGGTTGTAAATCTTGAGTGTAATAGTATGCAGCATTAAACTTGGCAGAAGACGACGTGTATAAGAGTACAAGTGAATACCATTTGGTTAATGCTTTGATTATACGATTCTAATATATTTTGTAAAATATGTAGAAATACTTTCTTTTCTTGAAAGATTCCTAGATAATCCAACACAACTATATTAAATATAGAGTATTTCAGTTCTTGTTGTAATTATATTTAAATCAGTGGTAAAAATATAATTAAATAATTACTTAACTAAGTGAATTCTTAAGATCTTACTTGCTGACGCGATCCGAAATAAAAGTTCCTTTTCTCTTCTCTAGCCTTTGCTTCGTTAAAAGGAACAACTATTTCCAAACGGGTCAGCAAGTAAGCTCTCAAGTATTCACTTAGTTATGTAATATTTAACTATAGAAGACTATTTCATTGCCACATAATATAATCATTTTATTTACTTGTTATGTTACTTTTTTGATAGTGTTAATTAATTACTCTTAAAATTGTATGATTATATTTTGAAGAGCGCTAAAAATAAATTCATTTCTTTTACAAAACAGTGCTTGCCGGACTGGTCTTTTTGGTATGTACATAATGAACAACCTACGCCGGAAAATGGAAGAGGCCGCAACCAGCAAAAAATTTTAATTTTGAGTAATTAGCCATAAAGATTTATTCTGGGAGGGATTTTCGCATTACTGTTTACATAGATACATATTTACACAGTGCAAAATATCCAGAATACGCAATTCATTGGTTACTTACTGATACAATTTCAATGAATTATCCAGCAGACTTTGCCTGGTTAGTGGTTCACTAACTGCATGCTAGACCATTGTCCAGCAGACTCAGTTTTTACGTGGTGGACATCAAACTCAAAATTGATATAGCCAGAATTCGTTACCATCTCACGCCGTGGAATAATTCAATTCTAGACTATTATCCAGCTCACTCTATCTTCTAACATAGTTATGTCTATAATTTCAGCGCAAGTTACCAGAAAGCTTGACATAATATTCTTTAAAATACACACACACACCTTATACTAATAAAATTAAATTAACTAGCAGATGTTTTTATAAAAAGACCTAATAATTACTTGTTGAATATTATTATCCTGACAATACTTGATTGACATGCAATTACACTTATGAAACGCCTTTGGAAAAATAACCGAATTCTCCTTCTGTTGGTTGCAACTAGTTGCCAGAATTTTATAGAAAAGGAATTAAGAATTTTCTCCTTCCTAATTTGTTACACTAACCATTTTTCACCATCCTCTCGAGCAGACATAGCACCTTGAGCTGTGACACAACTTTTTATTTCCTTCAGAAAGCATTCATTTAGTCATTCATTTAATTGATATGACTTAATAACTACCTTCCAACTACTCTTTAGGAGGCTACAGGATTTTTAGTAAATACTTCAAAAATTTCTAATTAATCCCGCAGAAAGCTTTACGAAGTTACGAATATCTACATATGCCTTGAAATTATTATAGTAAACATTTTCCATATACGACTGATATACTCTCAGAGTATAATGAGTGAGTACAAATGTTCTAGTCTAGATATGACTACACACCAATTTAACTAAGCTTTAACACGTGTACAATAAAAAGTCTGCGTAAACATAAATATTCTACACGTCATCATTAAACCTAGCTATATACTCATTACTTATTTGCATAAGTTATATTCTATATATTAAGCCTTAAAAACATTTGTAACCGAATTTGTAGTAGCTTTTGTAATTACAACTGTAGATTTAGTGGCGTAAAAGAATAATAGCATTAGAATAAAAAATAATAGCATTTCACTACTGATTTGGAAGATCATTGTGATTGAAGCCATAGGAGAATTTATAGTCAATAGCATAATATTTTTAACTTTTACAAAATAATTTAAGTGAGCATATTGATTCGACCCTTGTACCTATGGGTTTGTCAGGCAGTTAATAGAAAGAGTCTTTTTGTGTTACCATAAATGTCAGTAGGTGAATCCGTTTTGCATTTAAGACAATGTATCACAGCACGAACTTCGCAACTGGCGGTAACAGCAATGGCGAGCTACAACTTAGAAAGGCTGCTAGCCCGGCACAGAGCAATGTAGCGAGGCGGGAGTGGTTGGGAAAATAAGAGGAGGAGGTGACAAGTAAAACAGTGTTACCACATTTCTCCCAGCTCGTCGTATTCTTTCTTAGCAGTATAGGAAACCTTATTGTATGAATTACCCTAGTACAATACAAAAACTGCAAGTAATATATATCTAGATTTTATTTACTACATGGTTATAGATGCCTGATCAATCAATATCACAGAGTTAAGAAATACTATGCATGGATTGAAACAAAAGACATGAAATCAAGTTTCTTTTATATGAAATAATTTTTTTTTAAAATTGAGAACAACCTATATTGCCTTTATTTCTTAAAGGTTTAATAGACCATGCTATATTGGTGTACGTTTATGACTAGACATTCAAGACAGACTGATGTATATTTCAAGTTGTGTCTGTTATTCTTAGAATACACGGAATTTCTGCTAGACTGTTGTAAGTTACGGCAAAACAGTAATATGTAAACTAAAGTGAACAATTTACACGTCGACGATTCTACAATAGGTTGCTATACATGTGTGTATTATTACTATACATGTGTGTTTCAAACCGACCTCATGTATATCCCTGCTAAACTGGTGTACCTTCTACATAAATTAACCTGTATGTCTGTTGTACTGGTAGAACCAAAGCATTCTTAGTGATCTAGTAAACATTCTTTCTAGACTAGTAAACAATCTTGCTAGACTGGGTTACTTCTTTGTTAGCCTAATTTTTATAATGTCGTACGTTATATTCTCTCTTTTTTTCTTTTGGGGATTTATCGTTAAGTATTTTTTTTTGTACAGTTTACGCTTTTTTTCACTTTTCAATTGAACAATCGTCAGTATTGCACATATCTAATAGCCCATTTTAATATATCAGCGATATCCAATTATTTTGCAACATTTTTACCAGACTTAACACAGACCACAATGATTGTGGTAGACCCTTTTAGCCCGAAGATTATTCTTTTCTAAATTATTACTCCCCCAAGTGTCCACGTCATTAGATCCGTAGAGTAGTACTATTGCATAACCAACATTTACCACGTCAAGGGCCCCACAATTATAAGTGCACAAAGTAAAACGCAATGGTTTAATTTGGCTCTTTGAGAAGTACTATTGCATAACCAACGTTTGCCAAGTCAACGGCCCCACAATTATAAGTGCACAAAGTAAAACGCAATGGTTTAATTTGGCTCTTTGAGAAGTACTATTGCATAACCAACGTTTACCAAGTCAACGGCCCCACAATTATAAGTGCACAAAGTAAAACGCAATGGTTTAATTTGGCTTTTTGTGAAGTTTACTTCACCTACGCTTCAGTTCTAACAAAGGCTTTTGGAATAGTTTAATGTTTTGGGATTTCTTTTTCACTTCAAGTACTCAGCTCTAATATGTATTTTACAGATTACTTTGTGTTATTTGTGAGAGATGTGTGTACAAACCTTATCACCAGTCTAGCCCAGTATACCCGACTGCCCTACAGTGTAACATCCAAATCTGTCATGGAACTAAACAAAGTACTATCCGTCGATTGTCTCCATATATCAGGAAACGATAGTCCAAATTGTAAGATTAAACGTTCTTCATATTTATAAAATATAAACTTTAAGTAGTTATTCAATTAATGACAAATAACTGCATGGAAATAATCTTACTCAGAGGAATATGTTATGCTAAATGAATAAGCTATACTTTTTGTTGTAGGCTATTGGTCAAATTTGTCTTAATGGAAGCAATTTTATTTCTTGGATTTATGTGTTCTAATTACGTTTGTCTGATATTTCACCTCCGAACTGAGATATATTTCTTGATAATTCGTTTATTTTTAAAATTACAGACTTAACGACGCAATAGGTTAACTTTGTCTACCGTGATAGCCGCCGATAGTCAAGATTTTTCTACCATAGCAACGACACACAAGAGGTAAGATATTGTCCATCGTATTTTTAATAAGTTCTTTTATTACATCTGTAATAATATTGGTTGTAATTAAAAAGGTTTGGATTTACGTAAAAAATGAGAACTTAGTTGTCTAGAAAACCACATATCGAACAATGATTCAAATTACTTTTTGTAGAGAATGAAAATGAAGTAGCTTCATTTTCTCTTTTTATTTTTGTTTTAAAAAAGTTTAAATTATGTTTTCCGTCTAATTGGTAATGGAATTTTAAAGATATTTCAATGGTATTGGAAGCAAAAGTATAACTTCTGTATAATTATGTTGCAAATAACTGGGTTACATGAATAAAGACTGACTTTTCAACTAAGTTACCATAATATCTAATAGATTTATTTAACCTTGAGATAAATATCGTTGGCTTTAATAATACTACCTCCAAATAGATCTTTTTTAAATTTTTTATGATGCAAACTATATTTGTTAAAGGCCGAAAATGCTAAATTGTTGTGGGCATACCTGTTGTTTTTTTCTTTGTGGTTATGTAAAAGCTTAAGTTATTTATGAGTAAATAATAGACCTATAGGGCTACGTATGGTCGGTAATAGAATAACTTACTATAAGGTTTGGAAATTTATAGTAGTAGAAAGCAATATAATTATAATATGACGATATAAGACATTATAGATGTGAACACAACTATCTAAAGTATTTTCTTTATATCACTGAAACTATACATAGAACTAAAATTGTTTTTTCATTAGAGATTATTCCATTGACAGATAATATTATCAGTATATTGCCCATGCCAAGTATTTATTTTTACTATTGAAGATTAATCATTTTATGTCTTGTGTCCGTCAGGGCCTGTCTTCTGGGACTGTTTTTCTTACTAAGTACATTTTGCACAGCACACGCTGGAGAATGTAAACAAATGCAACCACTAGAGAACTTTGATTTTGAGAAGGTAGGTATAGTGTTACAATTTTAAACAGTGACATGAGTATTACATAAAACATTCGTCACCAAACACCATCTTTTAAACTAGTTATTTTGCTGTTATTATTTTTATACACAATACTCGAACTGGCTTATGAGTTAAGTTTATAAACACAATAAATATATACTCACAATTATTAAACTTTAATTTCAAATGCGTTTCAATGACATTATGTCATCATCCTCAGTGATGCTATTACAAACATAAAATTTTATTTAGAGAAATGGAACATAATCTATAACATTTGTTTATAGGTGTAGTAAATATATTATATGTCATGTTCCTTTTTTTTAAACGCGTTTAGAACGAATATTTAATAATTGTGAGGTGTATATATTTTTTGTGTTGATGATATTATATTGTTTGTATATTTAATAGCTAGCTTCAAAATACTCAAATCTGATACAATTTAAATAGCATACAATTCAATGGATTTATCCAGTAGACGTTATTGTCTTAATCAATGAGTTAATTAATATACTCTCAGACTATTGTACGACCATCTTCTGTGATACTTAACCCATTCCCATTGAACGACACAAAAACCATTACGCTCCTTAGCAATTTACTACAAACTTATCATATTGTCTTACATACAAGAGCAACCTCTTTAGCGTTAGTTTACCCATGTTTCCTGAATTTTCCACGTGTAAGTCAACTTTCTTCTTAGGAGGTGCACAATCTACTTTCTGTTCATCAATGGCTATTTTCCTTTTTAACCTATGCAAAATAGGGCACATATATCAGTGTAGTTTTTATCAGTTACGTAGCTTTTTTATTTGTAATAAGCACCCATTTCGGTATATACTCTTTAACAGATATTTCTTATCTGATATTGACGATAGAAGCCCTGTCGGAAAACATAAACTTAAATATCTCAGGATCTGGGGTGTACCTTACAACACATTTCTAGTTGTAATACCCCCTTGATTCAATCTTAGTATCACTCTTTCGCCATCCTCAATAGGATCTGAGCATCAGGTAGAGATGTATACTTACATTTAACTATGGGTTTATTTACTTTTCAGTTTCCTCTTATCATAATTAGTTTACAGGTGTTTGGAACCATGCAATTGTTGAGCCTACTCTAGAATCAGAGTATAGATTATACGATCACGCCAGATGTTCCTCGCTCAACATTCATACGTATAATGGAGTAAACGGGACAAACAAGTTTGAATATAACGTAAAGCATTAAGAGTAAGTATGTTGAAAGATTTTTAGTTTTCTTTGGTGATTTCTTTTAATGAGATATTTATTGCTATTGTAACGAATAAAATACGTGACTGTATTATATATCACACTAATTACTCAAGGAAATTAGAAAATAATAAGCAAGTATTCACTATTTACTGAATAGCAAGTATTCAGTAAATTTAAAGTTAAATTATAAAAATATTGTGTTAATGTAGAATGCCATAGTACTCAATTTGGATGTATACACTGCAACGTCCCTCCCCTTGATTCACTTCACAGCACGCAGAATATTAAAATTTTGTTGTTTAAAAAACTTATTTATAAACAAAACAAACATCTGCAAATCACCTCGCTTGTTAAACCGTGCTAAAATCCCTGAGTTACGTGTATATTTCCCGCTCATACGGCCATGCCCAAAACAAGCCTATTCCCGCTGACTACTATTTTAAAATAAGTATAAACTCCCCAAAATTGGTTTATCAATTATGTAGAGTCTAGATATAGTCACACATGTCATTTCAATAGTCAGCTGGAAAGAAACACATTTAAAATAATATACTAAATATTCACAGAGTCTTACCACCTGATAATGATCTGCAGAGACAGCAAGGGGACGTGCAAAATATGATCGTGTTTAATTTACCTATTTTAAAAGGCTCCTGTGTCCTTTTAAACACAATCTGCCAGTAGATAAATCTCTGGACTTTTATACAAAAAAACAACTAATCTTTAGGCTAGCTCAATGACGTTAGTTGAGAGAAACTCTTTAAAAACATTAGGTTTTAACTATTATCAATTAATGGAATTTAATTAAACTTGTTTACTGATTTAATAATCATTTTCATATTAATTGGAAAAAGCTAAACAGTTTTTATTGATTATTCAACACAGGATGAAATGCAAATACTGTTGATTTTTATAGCATATTTAATTTTTATTTAAATAAAAAAGAAAGTTTATCTTTTCAAATAAAACACAATTATAATGACAAAACAATTCACTAAATAACTTGTTGTCTTTCATATTTTAAAATCTTATAATTTCTATATATATCAATTACATTTACATAAAAATAAAATTATTTTCCAAATTAGACATAATAAAAATTTATCTTCTAAATTAAATTGGTAAATTCGTATTTATGACACTTAATTTTTAAATTTATAATATTCAAAAAATTCTTATTTCCTTTAAAATAAATGGCTCATGGCGAAAAACCCTTTGCAAGTTTAATATTTATCATTTGAAATATTCTGATCACATAAATTAATTTTATTAAGCATAAAATTTATTTAATTTTTATATAGAGTGAAGTCATTGTTTAAGCTTGAATATTTGTTTGAATTTAATAAAATTAACTGACTAAATTTGACGTAATTGGTATCGAATAGAGAAAATGACTTGCCAAAGATGTTCCTGCCGGTCCTAGAGTCCCTCGTCTGGATTCCCTGGTCCTTGGACATCGGAAGTAGCCATCCCTGGTTCGTCGGTGGTGGTTTTCCTCCATTCCCGCGTCCTGGAGGCTGAGTCTGGATCCTTCGTCCCTTGATAGCCCTAGACGTCGGAATCGCTGAGGTTTGGTCCCATCTGGCCTGATGGCGGTCTTATTCGCGATCCGGCATAGCGTTCCGCGGCACCTCGTATTAAAAATTGATTTCAGACTGTCTCTAAGGTCTTAGAGACCTAGTATATATAGCAGTGAAGTTAACCTACCTCACCCCGCCTGCAATACTTGCTATCTTTGGATTTATTCCTTGTACAGGCACGTCGGGCAACGAATCCCTTGATTATCATTTTTGGAACACTGACAAATGTCTATTTTATTAAAACTGCTGTAACTTTTTGTTTTTTAAGTTTTTCAAATTTTGTTTTCACTAATGTTTATTCTGGCTTATTCTGGTTCTTCTAAAATGTCGATGAAAGTTCTACGTGGTTTTGTTCTTAAGTTAGCTTTTTTAAGCACTTAGAAAATTTTCGCTACACTCCCGATGGTCAAATTTAGCTAGTTATTACAAATTTATTCTCTAATACTTTTTTAATTTAGTTTAATTATTCTATTTATGGTTTTATTTACTTCTTCACTCTTTATTATTCTTGTAACTCCAAACTTGATTAATTTAAAAATCAACTTTATTACTTAAAAACAGGAAATTATTTATTTCCTATTGGTCACAGTATGTCAGACCCTTACAACACACACGTGTCCATTCAGATTAAACTTGGTTTTAATAGACTCTACTTGAGAAAAAAAATATTTTTGCCGGTTTTTCAGCTTCGGAAAGCGTCAAAATGATTTACTGAACAAAAGAAATGTATTTTATAATTGTCAACTGATTCCAATAATATTAAATACCAATTATTGTTGTTAATATTTACTATTTATGTAACAGATTTTCTACATTTATGATAACCGGTTATTTATGTAAAATGTTTTACCATTTAGGTTTATTAATAATAATATTATTATAAAAAACGTATCCAGTATATATTATTTTTTACTTATATTTGTCATTATAACAATGGTACTATCATCATGTAAAATGTATGTAGCTATGTAAAAAAATGTTCATATGTATGACAAAGTATAAATCTATTAAAAGCGTTCGTAAATATTTTATTACAAAACAATTTTTTCAAGTTATATTTAACATCCTAAATGAATTTATACACTTTATTATTAAAATGAAAGGTAAGAACACTGTGTCAAACATGTGTTTAGTCTATCGTCTCTTGTATTGAGACTGTTAAGTAAATCCGTTTTGCTTTACTTAGTCGTATGTAAGTAATATCTAATATAGATAATAAATAACAATTCTACCAACATTGTATTATTAGTATTATTGTCAATAGTGTTATTGTAATATTACGACAGTACTCATTGAGTTGTATTTTATCTTGGTATATTTTGCTATACAATTTACAGTGTTTAAGTAAATGGTGTATTTTTGCACTATATATTTTATAAGATATTTATTTTGTAAAAATGTTCTATATTTTCTTAAAAGTTTCATGCATTTCTGTTAATCGACTGTGATAATAATAATAATGTGAGCAAAATATTTGTATACACAAGTTTGGAAAGCTATAGGCCTACTATTTTTGTGATAGGTGTTTTAATAGCTTCTCCATAAAACTAATGTTCCACAGGTAAATTATTTTTCCCTATTGATTGGTTTAATAGGCTCTGGCTTTCTTTTTTATACTAGAATGTAAATAATCCTCCTTTAACAGACAATAAATTGATCGACGTATATAGTTTCTAAGACTCACTATCAAAACCACAAATAAAAATACAATGATAACGAGCTGATTATGCTCAAACGAAACTTCATTATTAATCTTATGTACAACAGAGTTGAATTTAGCACGTGTTGTAAGTG
Source organism: Prosapia bicincta (assembly GCA_036971475.1). NCBI lineage: Eukaryota > Metazoa > Arthropoda > Insecta > Hemiptera > Cercopidae > Prosapia > Prosapia bicincta. Next base: position 175,228,312 of record JBAIZL010000002.1, read on the forward strand.
TGACGGATAAAGTGAGACAGAAAACAACACTACTCTTGGCGTCCCCCTACGGCGTTTCAAGAAAGTAAAGCACCAGTTTACATGAACGGGCTACATCTATGTACGTTTTACATAGTCCTATAAAATCATTTAGAATTCTCATGTGAGCAGTAAAAATAGACCTGTTTGCATAAAAATCTGCATTAGTTCAGTAAGTAAAAAAAAAAAAAAAATAGTTTTCGCCATTTAGCCAAAAATGTCACTCATTGATTTTTAATGTAAACAAAATCAATTACAATATTGTACTTCTTACGTGAAAAAAGTTTCAATTAATTTTCAAAAATATCTTATATATTTCATTACATATGTGTATAAAAGCTGCTTTTTGTAATGTCTTTAGGTAGTAATTGTGTAGGGCAGGCAAGAATTTTCCTTGGGGATGGGGTCAGTTTTAACGGTTCTAATTAAGGTCATAACAGAACTTGTATCTTAAGCCACAAGATCATTTGTATGTAAAGAAGTAAGCGCATTTGTATTTCAAACCAGGCTATTTACTTCTGAAGACAAAAGACTGTTTGCTGCTGAAACTGTAAAACAGTTTTGCCCGAAATCATTAGTACCTTGTTATTTGAAGAACTAAGTGCACTTTTCTCTGGAGTCATAAAAACACACGTGGGTCTGAAAGAGTTCGGACATTTGTTATCGAATACACGAGATGGTTTTGTAAACGAATCTGTGGGAGAATGGGATATTCATAATAGCATTTATAAGTAAAGCTACAAGAGAATTTGTAACCGATGTTTTAACGTATTTAATTCCGCAAGATTTTCGTCTAAGCAATATTATTTCAGAGAGCTGTTGTTCCTATAAGTTTCCTGTGTTTGTCATTCAGACAGTACACTGTGCAAAGGAGACATTCCAAGGACTTTGATATTTGTTTGTATTATTGTTGTCAATTATTTGATTATTCGTAATTATAATTTTAATTATAATTATAATTATATAACTAATTAGGAAAATAGGTATTCTTCTCTTGAAATTATTATCTGCTTATGTAGGTGCTCCCAGAGTACCTATGCAATGTCCTATTTTCAGATCAACATTTTTTGTTAATCTTTTCTATTATCTCTCTTCAGAGTTAAATTACCTAGTTCTCCCAGCTACCCAGTTATTGTCATATTTTCATTTTTTAAGGAACTGGCTACAAAAATAGATTTTTAAAAGGAAACAAACAAACAATAGCCCTCTTGATTAAAGACTAAATTATAGAACAAGAATGTTACGCTATTATTTAATATTGCTTTAGTTTTATAATTGTAATAAATGAACAATGTTTTAGAAATCTCATAAAATTCAATTACGCTCTTGGAATCAAAATACATCATACCTATAAACGAGATACATTGAATTGTATATAAAATATTGCTATTGGATATTATTGATTCAATGACAGGATGTTTCAACTTTCAGAGGTGATGCTGGCCACCAAGAAGGAACTTACAGAATGCCTGATCTCAAAAAAGGCTTCTTTCAGTTAGACTGTAAGTAGTGTATTAAAAACTGTTCTCTTTACAAAGTAATGAAATACTATACTATACCATCTGCGAAGTTATTCCTTACTTGCAATGTTATGATCCACTTAGTAAGAAAACAGTAAGAGTTTGTAGATGAATATGAAAAACTACAATTACGGGCGCACTCCGGCCTACATGTTTATCTTGTTCACTGTTAAATATACATTGCATTTATTTATAATTTGTGATTTAATTTTTTTCGGTTTGAAATCTTCCTTAACCCTTTTTATTTACTTTGATCGTTCATTTTCTTTTTTTACTTGATATGTAACTTTAATACATTATATATTTCTTGTTACTTGCTCATCACAATAAGCTTTTCTGTTTCCTTTTCGTTTTTTTTTTGCATAGTTTTCCTTATATCACTCTTTAATTGTTTTTTTCATTTCGTTCTAGTAACCTTGTTTTATTTTCTGTGTTGTCTCATACTGGTTTATCCTCCTCATACTATTTTTGTAATCTGAAGTATGTACGACTATTGTTTATATGGTACCTTATATATTTCTGCCACATGTTGCTGTGATTTTTCGATTTTAAACTCTGTATTTGTTATTATTTAATTTATATAAATTACAAAAACTACATATTTATTTGAATGCTACAATTTTATTAAACAAATAAATTAAATAATAACGTTTTCACTGTTAACATCCTCACAGTTTCACCTTAATTTACTACTCCGTTATTCAGGTTCGGAAATGTATCAATGTAAATTTATTGAACGTAAAATTGAATGAAACCTGAAACTTTGAAATGAGTTTATAGCTACATAAAAATATGTGCCATAACCTTTACTCAACGGTATGCCTGTAATACGAATAGAGGAGAATCGTCATCCAGCTGAGAAAAAATGTAGATGGATAGTGGTAGAAAATTAGAAACTGATAATCATCGGATATAAATTATCGTACGCTGCACCAGTTCCATGTAACGTTCAGCTCCCGAGTAAAACATACAGTATCTGTATCTGAATGACATTTATATAAATACCAGAACAATATACACATAACGACGTGTTGGTGAAGCCCTATGTATTGCAGTCTTCCACAGTCATTGTTGAAATAAATAATTTCCAGTGTAAAACGGATTTGTTTATTTATTTTTCAATTTGTAATAAATCTATACTTTACTTTAAAAAAAACTATTTTTAACAAATAATTTTATATAAACTGTTACAAAGGTACAAAACAAGTTATTTATCATGAGAAGGACGCTATTTGTTAAACTATACGAGGGAAAAATAAAGAAAACTTATTAAATAACTAACAAAAGCCTCCAACCTCAAATATCTTAATTTTACCTAATGTACATTTTAGTTACCAAGTAAACATTCTCAAACACATGACAACTAAGACAGCTGAAACTGTTACTGTATCTGTTTATATAGATGATTTAAGGAATATTGTTTTAATACCTATATTTATAAGAAATGTTTTTTGGAAACCAAGTACTTTTTATATTTAAAAGAATTGGTGTTTATTAGTAAATATTTTCAACTAAAACATTGAACTTGACTTATGAGTTCACGGTCCTGTGTACTGATTACTCTACACACTCTGTGATCTACATTTGTGCGTATATCTCAGCTGATCAGGTTACAGGTAATACATAGTTGAATACTAAGTATAAGCATTAGAAATCTATTTACCTAAGGTAAGGTTTAAATTCGTTCTCTTTAATGTTATTTGATTTGTTGCATTCAGTTAAGGATTATTGGGTTAAGTTGGTTGCTTCAATGTAAACTTCAAACGCAGTCCAGTTTTGACGAACGCTTTTTGAATCGGTTACCTTGTGCTTCGTATAAACTAAGTTGATACAGGGTATTCTTCAAATCTTATATGTTTGTTTATCAACATAAATTCATCAGTTGTATAATGTCTACAGATTACTTGGTAATGTCGGAAATTTAGTTAGTTAAATATTAATTGTATTTTGTTTATGTTACCCATTGGTTTAATTAATAAATTATAGGTTGTAGAAATACATTTTCTTTTCAAATTGTAATCGCATATCACCAATAGTGGCTGATTTAACACGCATCCCACTAATCTAACAGAACAAGGAGACTTATTTAGTTCTTCACGGCTTTCACCGATGATGCTTTGTTAGACGCAAATTACTAAAAACCACAAAAGGTTTATTGACTGTTAAAAATGCATAAAAATAACTCTGTCGTCAGTATAGTTTCAAATCTCATCGTTTTTAGTTATAGGCCTACTACTTTACTCTGCCTATATAAAACCTTACTTTTCATTTAGTATCTAATTTGAACTCAGATTACTACATAATTATATAAACAAAATACATATGATACACTGCACTGATTTAAATATATATTCAGCTGATGCTCATAATAATAAACAAAATGATTTGCAGGGGATAAAATCTTCTTAATTTACTGTCTCACTAATTTCTAATAAATTCAAGCAGACTTTTATTTTCTAATTGTTGAAATTATGTGAAAATGTTTTTTTCAATAATGCTAATATTTAAAAAACTTCTTCCTGGTTGTTTACCAGATACATAGTATAGCCTAATCTATAACACATTTTAGTCCTAATCGATGGAAGAAAAACTTCCAAGAATATTATTCAACAGCACAAGAAATCATCTATAGTCATTCTATCACCCATAACCTACAAATCTGTAGCAGATTGTTTTTTTTATAGAAGAATTAACTGCATTCTAAAATATTTCGCAATAGACATCATATTTATAAGTGGCTTTATAACCTAATAACTGGAAATTATTAATCACCAAGAGGAAGTCATACTGTACACCAAATATTTACAAACGAATGCACAATTTAGTGACCAGATTCTAGGATAATTAAGAAATTTGTTTAGTGAAAATTAAAATTTAATCTTAGTCGTATGTTAGTACAAATCATCGATTTTTACTTGTATAAAATGATAACTAGCACAGGATCTTTACTTGTTATTTAATTATGTATTTGTTTTAAAAATTATTGCAATATTTAAAATTTAAATTTAAAATTTTCAAAAATTATTCACAAAGATTACTATAAGTATTAATCTTAAACGTTTATTGTTTCTTTAATCATTTAACAATAATAATAATAATAATTTTTGTATATAGGCTATACCAGACAGCCTGTTTTTGTATAATGACAGATCACAGTTGATTTTGCTTGTTTAAACATACAACGTTTCGAATTTCTTTCCGAAATTCCTTTTCAAGGGCTCGGAAGAGGAAAGAAACGTTGAGTGTTTAAAAAAGCAAAATTCTCTGCTATCTATCAGTAGAATCTATAAAAAATTATTAGTTAATAACGGACAATAAATACAAATATTATTATTAAAAATAATAATAATTTAATACAAATAAAAAATCAATGATCTACTTGGAAAGATATGTCAAAAACGAACATATTATAAACTCCAATGTCATATAATAATGAAATAAGGTTTATTTTTAATTACCTTCTGTTTATTAATGTAGCCCTAATTTCCCTTTTAATTATTGCATTTAAAAATTATTTTCAATAATTATTTCTACATTTTATTTCAAATTTAAAATAAAATCTAACATTTACTCTCAATAAATTTGTTTTTTCTTATTTTTAAGAAAATGGACATTTAATTTACATTTTAGTAATTTACGTTTAATTTAAAAATTTTCCTAATTATTTCTTCTTGTGATATTAGAATCCATAAATTATCTTCTTTAATATCATCTTTAAATTTATTTATTTATATGTAAATTCATTTTTTGTATAAGTTTTTATCCAAGATTTTTTTATAAATCTATCCGTTTTTAAATATAGTTTACTGAATTAATTTTCTAATAAATAATTTTTATTAATTACAAGTAAACCAAAGTCACTTGTAAAAAACCTATACATTTTACAAAAAAAAAAAAATATGAAATATTAAAACTAACAGACTTGAAATCAAAACCTGTCCATATAGCTTATATTAATTGATAACTTCTTTTCGTATAATTACAAAACTTCAGATTATATTATTTATTAATTACAAATAAAGCAATTTTAAAAATTTAGGTTTAATTTACAAATTTAGCTTTATTGATGTCATTAAACGTGTTTTAATAATAACCTAAAACTTCCAGAATCTCTTAGTGTACTTCATATGTAATAAAAATTTACTTTGAATATAAGAAAAATATGAATTTAAAATTTTCATCCAAAAGATCATTTAAAAATTGTAAAATCTCCAATAAACCGAAGTAATCAATAGTTAATAATTTTAAGACAAATAAAAAGGGTGCTTACTTGATTTTGGTTTCACTTTCACGGGACCACATTTTTGTCCTTGGTCCGGTCTGTCCTTCGTCATGGGGTAGATTCTTCCTCTCTTTCTCTCTCCTCATCGGTCTCACTCTAGGTAGTTCCTCCTTGGTTTGACTGCACCTTATGGCTTATTTGTCTAGATCTTATTGTTTTAATCAGACTGTATTTGTATATAAATTTGAAAAAGTCTTTTGTTCTAAGTTCCTTATTCTTGCCTTTAGTTTTCTCTAATAAATCTATAAGTTTTACTTTCATAGAATATTATTTGACATTTAAACTTCATTTAATTGTTTTCGATATTTATTTCGGGGTTACATAACCACTTTATACCTATTTATTTATAATTCAATTTGACTTTACACCTATTTTTCTAACTTAGCAATCATCTAATAATGCACCACACCTATTATTTAAAATGTTAAAATCAGAACGCACTTTGGAAACAGATGTTAAATGTTCAGTTTAGGCGGAGTACCCTTAAAACGTACTCTGGGAAAACACGAATTCTACTTTTTGTCGTCACCCCTAGTCTTTATTCGCACATTTTCCAGTACTCACTCACAGTAAAAAAAAAAAAACAATATCGAGCCTGATATCTCGCCTTCTTCCGTTTTTTTTTTTGCCAGACTGTCCTACCCTTAGTTAGCGTCCCTTCAGGTAGCGGCTTTTCGATAACCCTTACCCTGTTATTGTTATAACCAATCAGAACTGCTACAAATCGTAAAATGGCTGGTGATCCATTCCCTCCTACTCACATCTTTATGAGCAAATCATATGTTTTCACTTCTACCCCTCTAACTTTCTTTTGGTAGGACTAAACGATTTTTTCATGTCTTTTCTTGAAAATATTTAAAATTATTATTTTTTTAAATTTTAACTTCTAACTAATCGACGTCTATTAGTTTATCAACTAATCGTATTTTATACTTTTCTATGAAATATTTGAATATAATCTTTGTAAACATTAAAAATAACGTTTGTAATCTTGAAGAATGTAAACATGAAACTCAACCTATGTCTAAGATGTATGTACTGAATGTAGTCGGATATGATGAATGTAGTGTAGGTGTCAGATTATACGATACATAAAACGTCCAAAACTCCATTTGAATGTTTTGATTTTCAACACCTCACAGATGTAGAGACTTGTAATTAGGAGAGGTCCCGATTTATAAGTTTGCCGAAAGACCTATTCATGATATCCAGTAACACGCGGGCTAATGGTTCATCAATCACGTAGTACCATAGCTCATTAACTGGATTACTGGCGCACGAAGGAAAACAAGTAAGCTGTGATCGAGACAGATTAGAGTACCCACCGGATCAACTATTTCTCAATGTTGGAAATTAAAACTTCAAGAGTACAAACTTATACGACCACGATGCAACGCAGCCTACTGGATACACTGTTCTAAACATTACAATGCAGATAGTTTTTTCTTTCGTGTGAGAATATATTTAATTTTCTAAATTGATCATAATAAAAGTAAAAACTATGCTGATAGAGTGGTCTCATTTACAAAAATATTTAGATTCCAGTCATACTTACTATTTTGTGTGTTACTGTAAATTGTTGCATATAAAATAAGAAATTAAAGAGTAATATATCATTAAAAATTTTCCTGTTTCCCCGGTTATGATGGAATTTCTAATAATAAATTTGACTGATTCATTTTCGTTTCATAAAACGTTTATTGGTCTATAATTTAACAAACAGTTTTGGCTCACACATACATACACCCGTGCGTGCAAGTACCACTCATACAGGTGGTTAGTTTTGATTGATACAGAATAACCAGTTGGACTTGGTGGCTCAGAAAAAGAGTAAACATGTGGAAATCCTTGCATGCGTAAATGAAGAAGATAATCTAGGACTGTGGTTTTTTAAAGGGTTATCTCTATAGTCTGAGTGGAAAACAAATATGGCTTTCCGGCAGCAATGATGGAATTGTAATGGCACCGTGACAACAAATCAAATGACATACTGGATTGAAGACTTTGGAAGAAAAAAGATTCCAGAGGAAGTCTTGTTGGTATTTAATGGTGGATCTTTACACCTCGTTGTAAATATACTTGATGCTGCAGAAAAGTACTCCATTGCACTTTCTTGCTTACTGAGTAACACAGCCCATAAATTGCATATATTTACATTTATTAAGATAACATTTTGTTTGTATATTCAACCAAAGTACAGTCTAATCTAAAGGCCATCTCCATAGATAAATAGGTCATCACTACGACCTTTAGTATCAGGTTAGTTGAAAAAATGAAGTTACACCACTGCATAACATTATCAGAGTGCGTTAAGAATGTCAGGTTTAACAAAATCGTATTTAATTTTCAAATGCTTAACAAATACCCCTAAATTGTAATTCCTTCAAGGAAGTTGATCCGGGTTACAAAACCCATAAAATTCATAACAGTTTTTCCAACCTTTTATGCATTTTAAGTTTTTACAAATATTGCTCAATTAAAACTCGAATGATTCAATTTGGAAAACCATTTATAATTTATATTTTCAAAATACGGAAATCTGTATAAAAACTATAGTCTTACATATTATTTTTATATTTATAGGATCATTATTAGTTTTTGTAGTAGGCCTATAGTCAACGACCATGTCGCTGATGTAAAAACTGCAGAAAATAATTACAGGGAGCCCTAGATAAAGTTTCTTCTATCCATTCGTGTTTTTCAAATTTTACTACAAATATTGAACACCTGTGATAATGATTTGCTTTTATACTGTATATACAACTTTTAGCAGTTAGAACATATGAACACATACTTAGGATAAAATTTAACGTTTAATAATAAATATTACAACGGTATATAAATGGCCTTGCATAGAAAAACATTCCAAAATTTTTGTTTTTACAATACAAAAGATAGGTTTCACTCGAATGAAAATTGTAAAACTTAATTTATTCTCCCCTTAAACTCTAGAATAATTTTCTGTAAAAACCTTGTTTTCTGGCTCAAAAAAATGAGCATTTCGAAATAATTTTAAAGATTTTAATTTTAGAGATGTACAACTCGTATGGAATTCCTTATGTGACGTCATTAACAATTTGAATTTATACCTTGACAATAATTCGGAAACGGTATCATACAACCTGCTTTAAATTCAAATCACTTCTGATTTTGCAATAAATTTGAGTTGTCAAATAGGAAAGGCAGATCTATTTTCAGCAACTAAGAGATACGTAACATTCAGACTCGTGCAAATATTGTTTTGCCATCTTCCAGACTCTAGTTCAGCCAACTACTTTTACGTTACTGGTTATCTAAACACTTCATCAAAAACGCATTACTAATGGAGATAATAAAATGGTTACTGCAACAAGATTGTAATCATCGTCGTCAGGTAAACATCATCTGCAAACCATAGCAGGGCAACATTCCTTCCTTGCTCACCACCTAAGAATGCCTTCCATCTAAGAAAATATCATCCATTATAAACTTTTTGCATTAGATATTTCTGTAGACGTAATTGATTAGTGTACTGTGACGAACTTTTCTCATGTCACACTGTCATTATCCGAAAGAAGCCTCTTTCAGCGTTTACGTTACGCATTTGCCTTTAAGAAAAATTGGTTCTTAAAAGTAATGAATGAAGGGTATTAGTGACTTAGAATATTAGTTACCAGAACATGAGCAGAGATATCACTGGAAATAATGGGCTTTAAAATGTCTGTTTAATAACGTGGATCCGTTGGGAACGGGGTAGTGTTATGCAATTATTTTAATAAAATTAGTAGCGTTGTTAATTAAAAAAATATTTTTTTTTAAACAATACTATATTTACATTAAATACATTAAATATTTTCACATACAATCTGTTTAGCGCCCAAGAATACAAAGAGAACTTATGTTTTTAATCGAATTCATCCAGTCATTCGTACTTCTAGTTATTCCGGTTAACAAACGTGCACAATGGGCAACGCTGTTATTTATGATATAACCAAAACTATAAGATAGAAAAATATGCAGCGAAACCATCATAACACACTATGTCGAATGCGGAATAAATGGAAGAAGACCATGGCATAAAGAAACTTGCCTATTAAGAAAATGATATTGTTAAGGACTGGGATAATACTGAAACGTCCTTAATAGTGTTTTGTAATTTTACTACCCAAAGATATATCTATATGTGGCGAAAGAAGTAAAACTATTAGTGCTAAATAAATGCTATTGCCTTGCGAGTCAGGTACATCTATTTATTTACGCGTTTATTAAAACGATGCCTGTATAAATAAATAGTTGTACCTGGCTCGCAAGTCAACCGCTTTATGTAACAAATATCTCTATGAGTTTAAACATGATTAATAAAATTATTACTGGTTGGCAAGTCTAATACTTTAACGATTTACAGCTTTGATCGATGAATCTCTGATGATTTCTAATTATTTAGAAAACACATATAACTAATGCATATATAGAATCGCCATTAGCGATTATAAATAAATATTACACGTAATATATATAAAGATATATACATTCAGTGTCAATGTATTTTTAGAGCCAAATTTAACAACACTTCCAAAAAAACTCCATTGATAACGAAAATAAATCACCAAGTAACTCTTTACAAGCGAAACTTATTAAAAGATATTAAAAACATAACATCTGTCAGCCGTAAATGCAAGTAAAGCTATTATACAGGAATATCGTATACCGAATGGATATGTGATGCAACATCTGATGTTACGACCTTCCGTCTACTTTTAATTCTATAAATGTTACTATCTCTTGAACCGTGATATATATTTCTTTAGGTAAGCTTTAAATCTTATCAGGATAAGTAGGTTGTATTTATTGTTATATTAGTTCCTAGATAGTCTGTGTTTTTATATCGCAGAAACCACAACTAGAGGTGAGTTTATGATGGTCGTATATTTATTAAGTTCTTATATTGTAGCTTTAATGGTAATAGTTTCTCTTAGAGTAACGTTAGGATTTACAAACAATAAAATAAGTGGAAATCATGTGGTCAGTCATTTTGTTGTTGGATAGTGAATATTATATTTAAGAAACTTGCAACAAAAATTTAGATAAGTGTTTGAATATTCTGTAAAGATACATTCTGTAAAGAAACACAACACAACTTAGTTTATATATTAATTTTAGTTTTCGTTATAAAGTAGAATACGTTCCTGTTCTTACAGCTATAGTTAAGTAAAGGTTAAACTTTAATTCTCGTTTAGGGATGTAGATGGACTAAGGCAATCCAACAAGATTTTTCTATTTTATGGTAATGTGCAAAAGTCGCTGCTACAGGACGTAATAAAACTTTTGGTGAAAGTGGAAAAGGCCTTGAATACGAGGTGGGATATATTAACCGGAAAAGGATTCCTGTTTATGGAAATGTGTTACAACAAAACTCGATGGGTTTATAAGAAGGTTTTATGGAAAAAGATGATACGGAACAGTAGAGCATTCAATTTACTGCAAGCCGAGGGTAGTTGTATAGCTTTCGGAGCAGATACAAATAAAAAAAAAACATTAAAATTGTATGAGAGACTGCATCTGCTGATGAGGAAGCTGCCGTCGTGTTTCCGACCAAGTTTAAGAAAATGATTGAGAAAGAGCAATACGAACCTAGGAAAGTTTTCAACTGCGATAAGAAGGGACTTTATTGGAAGAAAATGCTCAAGAGGACCTACATTCATAAAAAGGCCAAAACAATCTCCTGGTTTTTAAACATGAAAATATCGACTATCTCTGTTACTATGTTGGAATGCAGATGGACATATGATCAATACTGGTGTTATTTACCGAGTGAAAATTCCTCGTCCTCTAAAAAATAGAACTAAATATTTTCTTCATGTTTTCTGGTAACATGACCTCAAGGCGCGATTGGCGGCAATATTGTTTACTTAATGGCTTCGCGGATGTTTTATACCCGAGGTGGGGAGGTATTTAGAAAAGGAAATGTTACCATTCCGAGTTTTATTCTTAATAAATAACGCTTTAGACCATCCTCATGCCCTCTGCACCGAGAATAAATATGTTCAAGTCGTGTCTAGGGCTCCTAACACAACTCCCATACTACAGCCGCAGTTGACCAAAGTGTCATTAGATGTGTCAAGGCTTCATACACGCACCAAGTTGTTGAAAAGTTTAGGGTAGTCATCGATTAGGACCTCATGCAATGCTGGATGTTGCTCAATATTGTTAATGCGATAACTGGTATTTAAGCAGCTCTGAAATAATTGAAACCAGAAACTGTCAGAGGCTGTTGCATGCATCTGTGGAACAAACTGTTGGTGATATGAATAACTTCCAAAAGATTGATGGAGATGTTAGAGCGATCATTCAAGCAGCAAAAGATGTTGGCGACTTGGTTTAGCATTACTAAACCTAATAGACTGTTCTTTTTCGAGCACCGAGTTTTCTCCATTTTCAGATGGAGATGTTCTGACTAAATATTTATTGTTCTTAACTCTAACTTGAAACTTCTTTTCGTATGTAAAAATTTTTTTAACTTGTAAATTGTGAAGTGAACTATTCGTAGATATTTCCTATACAGATTTAATTAATATGTTTTCAAAGTCAAATAATTGCCATCGCCTTTGATAACAAACGTTTGTTGTTAGTAGCTACAAGGGAAACTGATTACAGTTCACTATGTGGTGGTAAGTGCAAACAGTAATCACAGTTCTGTGTAATTACTGTTCCGTAATATTTTAAAGATTTTATAGTGTACTATGTACGTGAACTTCTGTATACTGTAAATGTTTGTAGCTATAGTAATCGTGTGTTAACGCGGATAACACACCTCGTCCTTATTACGCGCTGTTTCCCATTACCCGCGGATCTAGAGGTTTACCTCTATTTAGTAATAAACGTAAGGGATGAACTAAGTGGCTTTACACTATGCATGTAGCCTACTCCTCCCACATAGCTAAAATGCTGCTGCTAAGATTTTAGGAGTTTTACTTATTTTATGTAAACACAATTTTAAGTCAAAGAAAGATCTAGATAACCGTCAAACATTCTTATAATGAAGTAATGATCAGAAGAAATCTGCATGATTTGAAAACGTTTTGAAACAGAATTATCAAAATGTTTTATTGTTTTCTTGTCAGATATTACAAACCGTTAATACAATACTAATTTTCAGTAAATTAAATTATAAGTCCTAATTTGTGGTACCTAACAATAATAGGAGTATTTATCTCACAACAATGAATGGTTTGGTTCCAGGATGCTCCTTCCAGGACTTATTTTGTTACTAAGTACATTCTGCGCAGCATACGAGGAAGAATGTAAGCAGTTGGAAACAGTCGAAAACTTCAATTTTGAGAAAGTATGAGAAACATTTAATTTCATAATTTTTATTGCACTACTACTGTATAGATATATTCTAATTAGGTGCTCTTACTACTCTCTAAAATGTATTGCACGTCATCTTCCAAAGTTATTACCTAACCACATTACCCATCGAATCCCATAACGTACCTTCAATTTTGAATCGATGCATTGATGAAACAGCTTTTTGTAAGAATATATACTCTCAAGCAGAAGAGAATTTATAATATAATTGTGTAGCCCATACGCTACAAATCTCTAGCAAACCTTTTATTTTTCATTCTTGTAATAAATACATACGGAGACCCTTGGTTTTTAATATGCTTAAGAAATACTTGACCAAACACTATGGAGCAGGCACTATTAAGGTTATTGTACAACCAATACCAAACTAATCAACTACCTGTCAATGTATTTTACAGTAGACGTCGTCTTGTGATGTAATTGTCTACTACAACAGGTTCCTTCTAAAGACCTCTAATTGGAATATACATTGCTAGAATAATAACCAAGTGCCTTTTTCTTAAGGATTTTCGTAACATCCAGAAGAAATTGAAATGTTTTTCGATGAATAAAATGCTTGTAAGCTGTCATGTTTACTTTATCGCTCAAGTTATTTATTGAAAACATGATAAGACGGTTGAATATAGGGTCAAAGGTTTTTCTTAATTAGTGCAACGTTTCGGCACCTATTCTGTTGAATATTACCCAGCAGTAGCCAATTTGCAATTGCTTTCTCATATTTTTCTACAAAACCTTTTAACGGATCTTTAATTTGTAAAGATCATCTACGTACCTGTTTTACAGCATTCTTGTTCTGAATCTACTACTTCCGGGCTATTCTCCAACAGGCGTCTTATCCTTGGATGATTGTTTTACCTATTTGTAACGAATTATCCAAGAGACAATACCATCCTTAGCAATGTACAACCTATTTGTCAGTTCTTCTAACATTAAACGTGTTTAGCAATTGCGTACCCTATATGGATTCTCCAGTAGACTGTTCCATATCAAACGATGGAATATTAACTTACTCGGTATTTAGCTAATAAATAACACCTACTTAATTAAAGATGTATACCAGAAGTTACTATCACAGCGTTTTCCAGGTGTTTGTTCACTCTATATGACGTGATAAGCACATTATACTGATCCTCTATATCAGACAATTTCGTGTCAAATAGTAAAAACGTGATCTGTAAAACAACCGTATACATCAATTAGAATCTTAGGAAGTGTTTTATACCTTTAACCGGGATTTTAGGTTATATTATCCAATATATCCTCAACGTACTTCAATGACGTTAGACAAGACAGATAATGTATGTACAATATTTAGGAATACATAATTATATTTACCCACTGATTCATATACTTTAAGAAGTACTTTTTTCGCCCTTAGTTTGCAGGTGCCTGGAAACATGTGATTCTAGAACCTTTCTACGAACCTGTTTATAAGCAATACGAGCATTCTAAATGCTCTACACTCACCTTTCACACGGACAATGGAGTGAATGGGGTAAATAGATTTGAACTCGATGTGACGCTTACTGGGTGAGCAATATGATAAACATTTTTAAATAAATCTTTAGTTTTTAATCTAGGCTTTAAACAAGAAAAAGCAACCAATCAATTATTTCGCATATATTTTAACTTAATAGAATAGTCTCTAGAACAAACGGGCTAAGAATAGAAAATAAAGGAAAACGAAATAAATTTAAGTAATTATTAACGGAAAGCGTTATATGAAGTGAAAAGTAGCTTTATTCTCCTAAATAATTTACTTTATTAGTTTAATGTCACATAAATCAATGTTTTCAAAATTTTAGTGCGTTTGTTTTGCAATAGCTGCATTAATAAGAACGTTTTATGCTAAAAAAATATTATTCGAAACTATAACCTAATAGGCCTACACTAAAGCATTTGCATCAGCCGTTGTCAATATGGTTTTCTGCAGCTCTATTTAAAGTTATTTGAAACATGAGCAATATAATATCACAAACATTAGGAGCTATTGTATATACAAATCTCACATAACCATGCAAAAATTTCATTCCAGCAATATTCTCTACAGGCATCATGTATGTGTATGTGGAGCTCGGTGAAATATCTCATTAAAATTTTCCTTTTCTTTTTAAAAAGTACATATTCGGTAAGTTTTCTTGAGGTATATTATGTGGTAAAGTTTGGCTAAGATTTTCAATTTCTAACAAATGTGATTCATTGAGTTCATCATCAGATGTAGAGTGACGATTCTCGTCTCCACTAACTCCTCCACAATGTTCGTCAACTGCTAGAATAAAATCAGGGTCAGAATCCGAGTCATCAACTTCACTGCCTTCACTAAAATCGTCCTCTTCTTGAAGGAGATCACGTATAGTGTCACTAATGTCAGGATTAGAGATATCTACTCTCATAACATGTCGTCGTGTTTTTCCTGATTCACCTGATGGTCCAAATTGAACACTGGAACCCTCCATACTATTTCCACGTACAAAGACACAAGAACTACAAAAATAGGTCAATATATATACAAATAATAATAAATAAAAACTCACTGAAAACTGTCTTCGACACTATAAGAAACCGTGGGCCTGAGAGACTACATGAGAAAGAGCGCTAACCGAAACCCGGGGCCTCTGAGACCGGCTCGTGTTTGACAATGGGGCTGTCAAGGTCACATGCTTTACTCATACTGAACTAATAATGGTTGTTTATGTAAGGCTAGAGAAGAGAGGTAGGTACTAGGGAGGTGACATTTCTGAATTCACCAGCTCAGCCAATATAAACACGGTAAAATTCCCCGTGGGCCTGACAGACCGGGGTTTCGGTAAAAGTGTTAACCAGTTTAAAGATCCAATTCTTCAAAATTCAGTTCCAGTTAGCAACAGTGAATTTGTACGAATAACGCTGCCTAAAGTCAAAATAGTATTTGTCTCCCAATAATAGTTTTTATATCAAAGTGTAACAGCTGTTCTATATGCAAATATAGGTTCATTATTCATCATATCCTTAAACGATTATCATCTTTTAGCATCAATGTATTTGTATGTGCAGCTGTAATAGGACCTATAACATTATATTTCCGTGCAATAATAAGATGATTTCTATCTCAAAGTATAGGAGCAATTCTATATGAAAACATAAGAACACTGTTCATCCTATCATTAATGAAGAAGTCTCTTTTAACTTTAGTGTATTTGTATGTGCATCTATATTAAATGTTATATTAACATTTGTCTCTGCAATAATTAGAGCATTTTTATCTAAAAGTGAAAGAGCAATTCTATATGCAAAGATAAGATCATTGCTCATACTAACATGTAAGGATAAGTCTCTGTTAGCAATAGTGTATTTGTAAGTTCACTATATTAAAAGTTATATTAACATTTGTCTCTGTAAAATTAGAGCATTTTTATCTAAAAGTGAAAGAGCAATTCTATATGCAAAACTAAGATCGTTGTTCATACTAACATGTAAGGATAAGTCTCTGTTAGCATTAGTGTATTTGTATGTTCACTATATTAAAAGTTATATTAACATTTGTCTTTGCAATAATTAGAGCATTTTTATCTAAAATTGAAAGAGCAATTCTATATGCAAAGATAAGATCGTTGTTCATACTAACATGTAAGGATAAGTCTCTGTTAGCAATAGTGTATTTGTATGTTCAATATATTAAAAGATATATTAACATTTGTCTCTGCAATAATTAGAGCATTTTTATCTAAAAGTGAAAGAGCAATTCTATATACAAAGATAAGATCTTTGTTCATACTAACATGTAAGGATAGGTCTCTGTTAGCATTAGTGTATTTCTATGTGCAGCTGTAATAGGAACGATAACAATATATTTCCGTGGAATAATAAGATGATTTCTATCTAAACGTGTACGAGCAATTCTATATGCAAACATAAGAACACTGTTCATCCTATCATTAATGAAGAAGTCTCTTTTAACTTTAGTGTATTAGTATGTTCGTCTATATTAAAAGTTATATTAACATTGGCCTCTGCAATAATTAGAGCATTTTTATCTAAAAGTGAAAAAGCAATTCTATATGCAAAGATAAGATCTTTGTTCATACTAACATGTAAGGATAAATCTCTGTTAGCATTAGTGTATTTGTATGTGCAACTGTAATAGGACATACAACAACATATTTCTCTGCAATAATAAGATGATTTCTATCTCAAAGTGTAGGAGTAATTCTATATGCAAACATAAGAACACTGTTCATCCTATCATTAATGAAGATGCCTCTTTTAGCTTTAGTGTATTTGTATGTTCATCTATATTAAAAGTTATATTAACATTTGTTTCTGCAATAATTAGAGAATTTTTATCTAAAAGTGAAAGAGGAATTCTATATGCAAAGATAAGATCTTTGTTCATACTAACATGTAAGGATAAGTCTCTGTTAGCATTAGTGTATTTGTATGTTCACTATATTAAAAGTTATATTAACATTTGTCTCTGCAATAATTAGAGCATTTTTATATTAAAATGAAAGAGCAATTCTATATGCAAAGATAAGATCGTTGTTCATACTAACATGTAAGGATAAGTCTCTGTTAGCAATAGTGTATTTGTATGTTCAATATATTAAAAGTTATATTAACATTTGTCTCTGCAATAATTAGAGCATTTTTATCTAAAAGTGAAAGAGCAATTCTATATGCAAACATAAGAACACTGTTCATCCTATCATTAATGAAGAAGTCTCTTTTAACTTTAGTGTATTTGTATGTTCATCTATATTAAAAGTTATATTAACATTGGCCTCTGCAATAATTAGAGCATTTTTATCTAAAAGTGAAAAAGCAATTCTATATGCAAAGATAAGATCTTTGTTCATACTAACATGTAAGGATAAGTCTCTGTTAGCAATAGTGTATTTGTATGTTCACTATATTAAAAGTTATATTAACATTTGTCTCTGCAATAATTAGAGAATTTTTATCTAAAAGTGAAAGAGGAATTCTATATGCAAAGATAAGATTGTTGTTCATACTAACATGTAAGGATAGGACTCTGTTAGCAATAGTGTATTTGTATGTTCAATATATTAAAAGTTATATTAACATTTGTCTCTGCAATAATTAGAGCATTTTTATCTAAAAGTGTAAGAGCAATTCTATATGTAAAGATAAGATCGTTGTTCATACTAACATGTAAGGATAAGACTCTGTTAGCAATAATGTATTTGTATGTTCAATATATTAAAAGTTATATTAACATTTGTCTCTGCAATAATTAGAGAATTTTTATCTAAAAGTGAAAGTTGAATTCTATATGCAAAGATAAGATCTTTGTTCATACTAACATGTAAGGAAAAATCTCTGTTAGCATTAGTGTATTGGTATGTTCACTATATTAAAAGTTATATTAACATTTGTCTCTGCAAATATTAGAGCATTTTTATCTTAAAATGAAAGAGCATTTCTATATGCAAAGATAAGATCGTTGTTCATACTAACATGTAAGGATAAGTCTCTGTTAGCAATAGTGTATTTGTATGTTCAATATATTAAAAGTTATATTAACATTTGTCTCTGCAATAATTAGAGCATTTTTATCTAAAAGTGAAAGAGCAATATTATATGGAAAGATAAGATCTTTATTCATACTAACTTGTAAGGATAAGTCTCTGTTAGCATTAGTGTATTTGTATGCTGACTATATTAAAAGTTATAATAACATTTGTCTCTGCAATAATTAGAGCATTTTTATCTAAAAGTGAAATAGCAATTCTATATGCAAAGATAAGATCGTTGTTCATACTAACATGTAAGGATAAGTCTCTGTTAGCAATAGTGTATTTGTATGTTCAATATATTAAAAGTTATATTAATATTTGTCTCTGAAATAATTAGAACATTTTTATCTAAAAGTGAAAAAGCAATTCTATATGCAAAGATAAGATCTTTATTCATACTAACATGTAAGGATAAGTCTCTGTTATCATTAGTGTATTTGTATGTTCACTATTTTAACAGTCAAATTAACATTTATCTCTGAAATAATAGAAGCACAGTTGTCGCAAAGTGAAGAGCAAATCAATATACAAATATAAGTTCATTGTTCATCGTATTCTAAAAGCATTAACTTCGGTTAGCAACAATGTATTTGTATGTGGAGCTATAATAATACCCATAATAATATTTGTCTCTGCAATAATTAGATCATTGTTATGTCAAAGAGTAATAGCAAATCCATATACAAATATAAGTTCATTTTTCATCTTATACTTAAATGAATAGTCTCTGTTAGCATTAGTGTATTTTTATATGCAGCTATAATAAATACCATAGTAACATTTGTCTCTGCATTAATAAGAGCGTATTTATCCCCAGGTATAATAGCAAATCCATATACAAATATAAGTTCATTTTTCATCTTATACTTAAATGAATAGTCTCTGTTAGCATTAGTGTATTTTTATATGCAGCTGTAATAAATACCATAATAACAGTTGTCTCTGCATTAATAAGAGTGTATTTATCTCAAAGTATAATAGCAAATCCATATACAAATATAAGTTCATTTTTCATCTTATACTTAAATGAATAGTCTCTGTTAGCATTAGTGTATTTTTATATGCAGCTGTAATAAATACCATAATAACAGTTGTCTCTGCATTAATAAGAGTGTATTTATCTCAAAGTATAACAGCAAATCTATATACAAATATAAGTTCATTTTTCATCTTATAACTAAATGAATAGTCTCTGTTAGCATTAGTGTATTTTTATATGCAGCTTTAATAAATACCATAATAACAGTTGTCTCTGCATTAATAAGAGTGTATTTATCTCAAAGTATAATAGCAAATCCATATACAAATATAAGTTCATTTTTCATCTTATACCTAAATGAATAGTCTCTGTTAGCATTAGTGTATTTTTATATGCAGCTTTAATAAATACCATAATAACAGTTGTCTCTGCATTAATAAGAGTGTATTTATCTCAAAGTATAATAGCAAATCCATATACAAATATAAGTTCATTTTTCATCTTATACTTAATGAATAATCTCTGTTAGCATTAGTGTATTTTTATATGCAGCTTTAATAAATATCATAATAACAGTTGTCTCTGCATTAATAAGAGTGTATTTATCTCAAAGTATAATAGCAAATCCATATACAAATATAAGTTCATTTTTCATCTTATACTTAATTGATTAGTCTCTGTTAGCATTAGTGTATTTTTATATGCAGCTTTAATAAATATCATAATAACAGTTGTCTCTGCATTAATAAGAGTGTATTTATCTCAAAGTATAATAGCAAATCCATATACAAATATAAGTTCATTTTTCATCTTATACTTAAATGAATAGTCTCTGTTAGCATTAGTGTATTTTTGTATGCAGCTTTAATAAATATCATAATAACAGTTGTCTCTGCATTAATAAGAGTGTATTTATCTCAAAGTATAATAGCAAATCCATATACAAATATAAGTTCATTTTTCATCTTATACTTAAATGAATAATCTCTGTTAGCATTAGTGTATTTTTATATGCAGCTTTAATAAATACCATAATAACAGTTGTCTCTGCATTAATAAGAGTGTATTTATCTCAAAGTATAATAGCAAATCCATATACAAATATAAGTTCATTTTTCATCTTATACTTAAATGAATAGTCTCTGTTAGCATTAGTGTATTTTTATATGCAGCTTTAATAAATATCATAATAACAGTTGTCTCTGCATTAATAAGAGTGTATTTATCTCAAAGTATAATAGCAAATCCATATACAAATATAAGTTCATTTTTCATCTTATACTTAAATGATTAGTCTCTGTTAGCATTAGTGTATTTTTATATGCAGCTTTAATAAATACCATAATAACAGTTGTCTCTGCATTAATAAGAGTGTATTTATCTCAAAGTATAATAGCAAATCCATATACAAATATAAGTTCATTTTTCATCTTATACTTAAATGATTAGTCTCTGTTAGCATTAGTGTATTTTTATATGCAGCTTTAATAAATACCATAATAACAGTTGTCTCTGCATTAATAAGAGTGTATTTATCTCAAAGTATAATAGCAAATCCATATACAAATATAAGTTCATTTTTCATCTTATACTTAAATGAATAGTCTCTGTTAGCATTAGTGTATTTTTATATGCAGCTTTAATAAATACCATAATAACAGTTGTCTCTGCATTAATAAGAGTGTATTTATCTCAAAGTATAATAGCAAATCCATATACAAATATAAGTTCATTTTTCATCTTATACTTAAATGAATAGTCTCTGTTAGCATTAGTGTATTTTTATATGCAGCTTTAATAAATACCATAATAACAGTTGTCTCTGCATTAATAAGAGTGTATTTATCTCAAAGTATAATAGCAAATCCATATACAAATATAAGTTCATTTTTCATCTTATACTTAAATGAATAGTCTCTGTTAGCATTAGTGTATTTTTATATGCAGCTTTAATAAATACCATAATAACAGTTGTCTCTGCATTAATAAGAGTGTATTTATCTCAAAGTATAATAGCAAATCCATATACAAATATAAGTTCATTTTTCATCTTATACTTAAATGAATAGTCTCTGTTAGCATTAGTGTATTTTTATATGCAGCTTTAATAAATACCATAATAACAGTTGTCTCTGCATTAATAAGAGTGTATTTATCTCAAAGTATAATAGCAAATCCATATACAAATATAAGTTCATTTTTCATCTTATACTTAAATGAATAGTCTCTGTTAGCATTAGTGTATTTTTATATGCAGCTTTAATAAATACCATAATAACAGTTGTCTCTGCATTAATAAGAGTGTATTTATCTCAAAGTATAATAGCAAATCCATATACAAATATAAGTTCATTTTTCATCTTATACTTAAATGAATAGTCTCTGTTAGCATTAGTGTATTTTTATATGCAGCTTTAATAAATATCATAATAACAGTTGTCTCTGCATTAATAAGAGTGTATTTATCTCAAAGTATAATAGCAAATCCATATACAAATATAAGTTCATTTTTCATCTTATACTTAATTGATTAGTCTCTGTTAGCATCAATTTATTTGTATGTGCAGTTATAATAAACAACATAGTAATATTTGTCCCTACAATAATAAAAGCATATTTATCTCAATGTGTAATATTAAATCTATATGCAAAAACATTATGTTTAGTCATCTTCACTTAATATTTTGAAACGGTATACATTATAAAACGAAAGTTTTACAAATATTAATGAAAATAAATAACATTATACTGTAAAATGTTCTAGCTAAGATGTACTTTTAATTTTCCAGAGACGCGGATGGTCATCAAGAAGGGACATACTGGTTACCTGATCCTAACAAAGGTGTCCTGAAGGTTCACTGTAAGTAACATGATACACATATTCAAATGTATTAATGAAAGGTTAGGGGTATTGTTTGCTTCTTCTGCATTTTCCATCTTTTACATTCAATTATAAGCGGAGAGAGTTCTACGATGGGAAAAAAGATAGAAGCAATATCAACCTGTTGTTAAAAAGATTCGGATTCATACCAAATATTTAAATCACTTGTTTATTCACTCTGAAACAAATGTTATTAACTTCCCACCTTTTAATATCAAAATTATTTATAACTATTTCACTCCAAGATCGTATATAATATAAATTTTGAAAGTAAAATAATTTTATTCATTAATGTGTTTACAAAAGTTTAAAATTAATTGAAAGTTTATCGTGTATTTGAAATTACTTCTATTTAGCATCAAGTAGTTTAGTACAATGTGGGAAAAAACGTTATTTAATAGGATTGTGATTAAATTTACAATGAAAATTGAAGGCATATTAGTCCGAATACCCTTCATTCAACACGCAAATAATAAGGAAATATCTTGAGAGCGTTTTTTAAAAACAAGTAACATTTTAGGAACCAGTTTCTCAAATTTTTGTCCTAAACTTTTGTTTTTATTTTACAGCTGAAACAGGGAATTTGACATATGACTTTACTATTTTATGTAGTGATTATTCTACCTATTTTGTTGCTTATGCTTGCTCGCATTTCTCAAATGGTCAAATCACAGGTAAAACAAATATTTATATTTAGTGTAACACTACTATTGTTAATTAAATTGCTATTATATTTACGTTGTCATGAAATTAGTAATAAAAACTACTTTCTAATACCAATTGTTCGTAATACCAATTCAGCTGGTTTTGTAATAATAATAATAAATTTATTTGTCTGTAATATTGGGCAAATAATTTTGGTGGAACATAGTTAGAATTTCTGGACTTGACAAAAATCCCTGACTCCCTATTTAATTGAACTTTAATCTCACTAAATTGGTTCAAATTGGTTGAAAAACAACAATCAATCTACAATATTTGATCTCATTTAATACTTAACATTTACTATAATATAGATCGATGCTCTCCCTCGGCTCTCAAAATGTGTTTGCTCTCTACTAGACCTTCAGGTCTGCTCTTCGAATCCTTGATGCTCATGGTTTTGCATGTTTCCCGTTCTTCCCGACTTGATCATAGTAGATTTTTTATCTCATTTCCACCATTCCAGACCTGCCTTTCTTTGCCTATGAAACCCAAATAAAAATATTGTATGGTTTTCCTCACATCGGGTTTTACAACTTATATCCATCTTTGAAAACGTCTACTTTGACTATTAAACCTGGAAATTGAAACTTCACTATTTTTCCGTGGCTTTAGAATTCGTATATTTACTTGTCGCTTACATCTTTCTTTTGGGGACTCCATTCAATTTTTTTAAATACTTTAATTACTCACTTTTAAAAGAACTTTCCCACTTACGTCACACAGCATTTTACAAAATCTTTTTCCTTACTAGGCATTCATAAATATTTCACAACACACACACACACACACAGACACTACACTAACACAAACACACACACATACACACACACACACACACACACACACACACACACACACACACACACACACACACACACACACACACATCACACACACTACACTAACACAAACACACACACATACACACATACACACACACACACACACACACACGCAAACACATACACACACACACACACACACACACACACACACACACACATAGACACACACACACACACAAACCCACACACACACACACACACACACTGTAACGGGTTTAATTAAGGGTTCGAGCGTTACAATAAAAATTTTAAATTAAAAAAAACATAAAATTTTAATTTTTTAAAATAAATAAATATAAATAAAAAACAGTGTCATAAGCAGCTATTCAAAAAAACTTTATAAAGTAAAGCCATTCTTAAAGTGAGGAGTTTCTTATTATTTCAATTGTCAAAATCACTTAGAAAGTTCATCGACATTTGAAAATATGCAGAATTAAAAATTATGAAGATCAGCAAGAATAAGGAAATCTCCAAAATTCAATATTTATAAAGTTACTGCCAGATTTTAATTTTAATAATAAATAATAGATAAATTACAAACACCGGAAATAGTGACGTTGGGATCAGACTACTTTAGTGGTCAGATCGTATGGTTCTACGTCACTCTCTATGAACGTTGCTGATTGGATGAGAGTCATCAGGTGAGGTCCGAAGAAATGTATAGGGGTTGAAAACAGAAAAGGAATATTGTCAGTAAGTCTGGAGGAGCTGACAACGATGGATTACGCTAGGCTTGCTCCGCATTTTTATGAATTAAAAGTCACATATTATAACATCATGTTCTACGTACGGTAAATAGGTGGCTGCTAAAGGTAACTGTGCGACTTCCAAAGAGTCTTGTCAGAGATTTCGGTCAAAATCTTGGCATAAATCAATCAAAATGTGGTCCATTTCCAATAGATCAAAAACGAAGGTTTACAAAGTTGATAAACCGTACATTGTTTTTAGAAGATCGTGACATTCGTTAAAATTAATTTTAAAACTGTTAAATGTGAAAATAAATTCGGAAAACAAGGATAGAAACGGTAAACTTCAATACAAATTATTTCATGGCGACGCGTGAAGAACAAAGGAGCGTGAACAAGGTAGACCAAGAATGGAGAAGATCCTAACTCCACAAAATGTGGGAGGCAAACATTAAGAACCAAAGGATCCAGGTATCAGCACCATTTAATAGGTAGTTGCTTTCTTCTTGTTCAAATCTGAAATTTCGTAAATTAATTTTTTTTGGGGAAAATGAATATTCAAGTAAATACATAATGAATAAACTATATTATAAAAATAATGGCTTTATTTATATTAGAGGTAAAGAAATTATATAAAAGGATTATTCACAAAGTATACTGAAATAAAATGAATATATAGATAAACAATGAGGTTCTTTGTAAACAAACAATGGGGTTGAAATTAATACAAATTTTCCTAAGGGATTTATATGTTACAGTAATAATGAATAAGGAACTGTTAAGTTCGTTTGAATAGAATAACTAAAACATTAGCTAGTTTTGGATTGGAAAAGATATAAAAATTAACCCAGTATAACGGTTTGCAAGTGAAACTGATTAAGAATCAACAAAACAAAACTAGTATAGAAAACCAATGTCAGGAGACAAACAATTTATGTTGAAGTAATTCTCAGATTTACAGAAAGAGAACAAATATTGTTCGAAAACAAACAGCAGTCAACAAGCATATTTCAAATATAAATATATAAAATTAAAAGAGTATGATTTCTATATATATATATATATATATATATATATATATATATATATATATATATATATATATATATATATATTTAATAAATTTAAAATATTTCAAACACAAGAATACTTTTAATGAATATATTTATTCCATATTTATCACCATATTTTATATATATATATATATATATATATATATATATATATATATATATATATATATATAAATGCTGATTTTTCAAATAGTGTGTTAATATTAGGATCTAAATATGATGTTTAAAATTAGTTAAATGATTCTGATGACATTAGTTGTCAATTTGAGTTATATTCTAGGTAAGATTTGTGGAACAAAATGGGTGAGGCTTAATAAATTATGCTAAAAGTTTGATTACTAAATTTTTTTAATAAATTGTTATATGTTAATGTGTTTTTTCTTTTATAAATTGTCTTTATATATATATATATATATATATATATATATATATATATATATATATATATATATATATATATATGAATAACGGGGAAATAAACGAAAGGTTTAATGTAAAATCGGGAAGTAGGTTTTTCCTAAATTGTTTCTAAAGTATGTGGGTTTGTTTTGAAGGACAGGAAACTTTAAGTATGAATAGATTTTGTATATATTATGAATGTTATTATGTAAAAATATGGGGTGTAATTTTTTTTAATTTTGAATAGGTAAAACAATCTGGTAAAATGTGATATACTTGCATATGTATTTTTCTTATGAAATTATAAATGTTAATGTTTCTCCTTTCAGGAATGTATTGTGTATTTTTCTATAATTTAAATTTAACATAAAGCGTAAGTTTTTAGGATAGCAATATTTGCTAGAATTAATTACATTTGTGAAAGGCTTACATTTGAACCAAAGGGTCAACAGATATTAAAATATTCAAAAAAATAAGTAAGGGCAAATTTATTAGGACATTAATACCAAGTTCGTATGAACTAAGTTCGTAAGTACAAAAACGTATGAGGTAGTTTTGTAAGAAATTAATTTTTATAAAATTGATAAATCTGTGCTAAAGCCAAAACTGACATAAAATAAAAACAGTTTTAATGATTTATTAAAAACTTTTCTCACACACTCCGACACCCTGGTTATTCAGCTAGGATGCCTTAAAATAATTCATTCCTTGGGAAACAGTACCCAAAGGGTTAAATCTCCGCTAGTTATGTTTTTAAAATAATGTCCAGTGACTGGTTCTCTGGCAGATGTTGGCAAGCGTTAGCACAGTGCTGACTTCGATCGGCGATACTTGTCCAAAATTTTGATCGACGGGTGTTTAGGGCCAACGTAAAGGTAAGATGGCGCCCAACGTGGGGCACGGACCCACGACCCCGAGATTAAGAGACTCGTGCTCTACCGACTGAGACCTTATCTTACCTTACTGAAACTGAATCTTACCTTTACTTCCTAATTACCTGATTTTAAATTTTTTGTGTGCACCTAAACATAAATCGAAGGATTGCAAAATCAAATTTATATGATTTTTATCTTTACAGTTATTTAATCCTGCCTTTTTATTATATCTTATATGGACATAAAAAAAATTATATCAAGGTAATAATAATAATGTATTATTGATATCGCTCTGAATATTTTATTTTAATACGTTGTTTGGATTTAAATAATATATGTTACTCATTACTTCAAATATTTCTTGTCTTAACTTTGTTAAAATTTAACTTGTTATATTTTGATTTATCCATAATCATGAGATATTAGAATTAGCATTTTATATTTGAATACTTTTTACTTCACTACTACCACCCATATTTCTTTTTTAAAAGAAAGTCATTTGCCTATATGTTTTTCTTTCAATTATGAGTAATCAATCAGTTATTAAAATTTTATATATAGGTATCTATAATTTTACAGTAATAAATTACTGAATATAATATAGTAAAATTAGCTCTTAGAGTCTGAAATCTTGTAGCACTCTCTAATGATCGGTTTTGAGGCTGCCTTTAATACTGTTTGTATATTATTACATTATGATAAATTTTAAATTCGCGGACGATCGAAGACAGACCATACCCACTTTTTCTTAGGTTAGATTTTCGGCTTTACCACGGACCAGCATTTTAGAATCATTTTCTGGGGTCTTCTGAAAAACCCGTGCCTTCCCCACGAAAGCTGTTTTTCTTCTCCTTCTTATCGGAAGTACCTGCAATATGCAGCTTTTTAGCCATTCAATAATTTTTTCTGGAAAGTGGTGTACCTATTGACTCTGATTTCAGAGTTTTTTGCTCGTTTTTTAACTGTTGCTGTAAAATGTAACTTGTGGTTTAACATTCTATTAATTGTTAACTGTACGGTCTTCATCATATTTTATGATTTTATTAAAAACGTGATTGACAGTTTTACTCCACTCCGTTCGTCACTTAGGTCTTATAGTCACTCGAAAAATCTTTTCTCCTGCACCCAAGACTTCTATAATTTTTGGAGGAATATACTAACAACTTATTATGTACAGTATTCACAAATTTGTGAATAAATTATACTTTACAATCTTTTATCTTTATTGGACCCATGTTTTCTTAATCTCTGGTGAGTTTTAATTTTTTATGTACTTTAGTTTTTAAATTTTATTTTCTGTATATAACTCAAATTAGGTTAAATTATTTTTGTACATAAGAAAAAATATTTTTTCTTACTAGATATTCAGCGCGTTGGATAGGCTTTGTTTACCTAACCAGATAATGAGACTACCTTGCCTCGCTAAAGTCCTTACAGTGTTTTATATTTAAACATTTAAAATAATATTTAAAAAATAAATTCGTCCAAAATCTAACACTTAGAGACAGTTTTGGCCACCTCAACACACACACACACACACATGTAAGAGGTTTTTCTTGAATTTTCTGAGCAGTTTCCTCTCACATCTTCCAATTTGTCAATCAATGCAAGAATTATTTGATACTTCTTCTTATATACAAAAGAGGTTGCAATGGCAAATTGATATATGGTGCCAGTCTTGTAACTAAGAATGGCCCTTCACGTGATCTTATGTTTCTCTGTGTTTTGAAGTCTCTTGTGTTTCTGGTAGCAGGCACCCAGAAAATGATCCCTAAACACCCCGTATTTGGAGCCCTATATTGAACACAGAATGTCTCCAACTAATGGGGTAATTATACTGTGTTTGGTGGTTCTGTAAATCTCCAAAAAATCATTGAGAAAAATAAAATAAAGAGTATTTGTGTTCTATGTACCTGGACAATAAGACACCTATATTTGACATGCTTATTGTCAATGGAGAAATGTAGAACAAGGTTGTTTTCGAATTTGAAAGGTACATTCAGGTCAACGTTCTTAGTACTGCCGAAAAATGCAGTCGAACGTTGATACAAATTGCAACAATCTTTAAGGGCGTTTTGAAAATTATTTTGAATGGTAAATGATTTAGTTTCCTTCGACGATCAGGATAGTAAAAACCCAACCATCCGGAATTACATTAATTAGAAAATTAATGCTTAAGATTTTACAAAACATAATATTATTCAAATTTTATAATTTCTCTTCTCAGCCTACATTCATCAGCGAATATGTGTTTTTACAGAATATTTGGCGTTGCTAGTGAGGGATGTGCTACAATTAAACCCGATCCTCACTCTTACCAGTTTACCCGACTGCTTTAAGAGTGCATCGTCTAAATCCATTACAGAGATGAACAAAATACCACATGTTGATTGCCTGGTTAAGGCAGTTAAAGAGAAAGTGGGCGGTGCAGTGAATACAGTGAGAAAAACAGTTGGCGGTATATTAGGTTGATATCCGTTCCGTGGCTAGTAGTCTAACAGTTATATTAGTAAGTTAAAGTGCCATAGCGTTCGACATAACATATGTATAATGCATTTACTAATGATCATTATTGGTGTTAACAGTTTGTTGACCTAATAAACGAGATGTTGTTGAAATAGTGTTTATTCTTATACAATCACAAAACTTAGTGTTCGTCATCACATTTTCCATTCATATGTCTATTTTCCTTAACTTCACATATTTAATCCACCTAATTATGTCTGTGATCTGTAAATACGTTTAAGATACATATCCAGTATATATATCCCTATATGATAGAAGAAGATGGATTTGAAGAAGTCCACGACAAAGCGAAGCATGAAAAATACAGTACTGGTCTGAACGGGATGGAGTAAGTAGACAAGTTTCGGAAAGTCAGTTTAAAGTCAAGATTACTTATTATTTTTTAATAATATAACTCTTAACTAAGGACTATAATTTAGGTTTTGAAAATGGAATAACTCCGAAACGAGTCAGCAGAAAAAATTACTGCAACCCTAGCAGAGGCGAAAACTGTACTCGAATATATAGAAATATTCCTAACAGAAATGAAGGTGGGTATATTAGTTATTTTAGTAACAGAGTCTTGTGACTATAATTGTAGAGTTTAAAGCTTTTATTGTTGACACTTGTGCATTGTACTCGAATGTTTTTATAAATCGCTTAAAGTAGACTCAAACGTGTGTAACCGAGATTTTTAAACGCAATTTTTACTGTTTTGGGTCTCACTGACAATATTCGTCTTATTTTTGTTGTATGTAATTTGTTTCTATGTTTAATACTTGAATAAAGAACAAATGTATACATTTATTATATCTAAAGAACATAAATTATTCCAGTTTTGAATAACTATTTGGAGCTAAATAGAACGCTAATAACTCATGGCAAGCGATATTACAAGATTTGTACAGAAATAAGATATCATCGTTAAGCCCTAATTACAAGTAAATAATTGCATATGATTAGATACCACATTTAATAGGTAAAATGATGTATGCTGGGTTTTTTACTTATATTTTGTGTCTCGACAATTATAAAAAGAATATACTATAATTTACGTAAAATACTACATAATCACTCGGTCAGGAATTCTATTGAATAAAACGTTTTAGAAGCCTAAGTGAAATGTATAAATAAATATTCAGCTACGGTGAAAAGAGAATATATAAAGTTATTTATTATTAGAATTTGTTTTCTTGATCTCAGAAATTATTTTTTATATTATTATTCTGATAAATAAAAATTCATTATTTTTATTTAACTTAATATGGAGAAATGTATTCACTCTGGGTGAGTGAAACTTTATACTGTACAAGTGATTCAATAGTTTCCTTTTAATCTCAGTATCAAGGGTCACTATGAAGAGGCCATGATAAAAAGTAGATCATAAATATATAACCTACTTTAAACATATAACCTTGTGCACTTGATTCTACTTCCTCCTAAATACTTAACAAGAAAAACATATAACAAGAAGTTTTATATTTGGTGGCGTCAGTGAATGTCATAGTGGGTGATCGGCTTATAAATAAAAGTATATAATATAAATACAAATATAAAAGTTACGTCAGAACGTAATTCTCTCCATAAATTTCCACACCTTATCCATATAAAAGGGTAAGAGTTTTGTTAATATGTGAACAACAATAAATCGACTGACTTACTGACAAGAAAAGCCTAGTGGAAATACACAGCTATCAAGATATGACATACTGCGATGAAAAATTATACAAAAGAATTAATGTTTGCTATAAAGACATTTATATTTACTAGCTCCTAAACTGCTACATATGAATATGCAACATTCGATTGGTATGATAAATCTAATAGTTTTCTTTATAATAGAGAATTAACAACGACACACTCAGTACGTCTATCAACAAGCACAAAACTGACTCGTGACTTCATATGGAGTTGTTGTAGAAAGATTGGTTTATACATTTTTGTTATTTTTCTCTGATTTATGATAAGGAGTTTTGCACACAATTTCTATGGTTTTGCACGATATATGCCTCTGGTAGATATGTAGTTATATACATTTTATAAAGCTATACAACTATTATTTTTTTAAACAAAAAGGTTGTAAATAAAGTTTGTAGAAAGTAACTACAGTGTTCCGTTTCTGTGATATAAGGTGGGTCCTTAATATTGGTTTTCACGCAAGAGCTTCATCTAGACCTATTTGAGTAGCCAATAATGTCTTGCTTGCGTGGATACAACTTGTTGTCAATATCTGACTTCGAATGAAAATATTTGAAAAAAAACAGCTGCTTCATATATATTCTCTCTCTCTCTCTCTCTCTCTCTCTCTATATATATATATATATATATATATATATATATATATATATATATATATATATATATATATATATTCTTCTATCGGACAAAGGTATATTTCTTTTGCATTTTCCTCCTGTTAGTTCCCATCTTTCATTGATGTTCCATATTATAATTTTAAGCCTGGGATCAAGTCTTCATGCCTTCATCTTCGTTTTCAAAATTGTACCTTCTTGAAAATTAGTTTTTTTTTTATTTTGTGTAAGATCTGTTTGTACTTCACCTTCCTTATTAGGTTTAGTCTTATTCTTTCTCCATTCTTCCTAGGCAATTTTATGTCTTCTTTTTAAATAATTCCTAATTGTTTTCTCCATATCTATATCTCAAAAAAAATGTCAACCAAGAACTGGTTAGTTGCTTCTACTAACGTGAATGTTGCAAATTAAAACGTTATGTAGTCACGTATGCATTTTAAATAAATATTTTCCTGCAAAATATTTTTTGAGCCATAAACATTTTAACTATATTTAAATAGCCTGTTACATTCCAAACATGTTTATATCGTAAGTTATATTATTGAAACAATTTGAATACAAATAATGGGCATATCATAACATTTTAGAGAGAAATAAAACATTTTTTATTGATAATTAGCTGAAACTAAACTATGTGAGTTATATTTGGCTCTTTACCCTCGGGAAAATCTTCGAGATGCATCATACAGAATTATATGTACCATTTACGCTTTTCTAATACGATCAATATTATACATAAGTAAATTAGGTAAATCATAATTTTGCCGTAACTAGGGACTATTAAAACGTATCTATGAATACTCAAGGCCTAAAGGTCCCAATCATTAATAGGCCAAGATTATCAATTCCCGGTTTTCAAAGTAAAGCTGTGGGGAGGCCGAGCTATAGGCCAAGCCCTACAAGGCCCGGAAGCCACGATAAAGCCGCTTCCGTCTCAGCCTTAGAAGGCCAGATCCAAGTCCAAATCATGACTACCAGGACCCAATATGTCCCGACCGAGGTATAGGTCAAGCCGTCACAAGTCCCAGCAGCCCAGGATGGTACATCTATACACCGGCCGTATTAGTCCGTGATAGGTCGAGGACCTTACCATGATTACGACCCAGCCCTGATGCAAGTCCCACCCAAGCTATAGCCCAAGCCTTGCCGTGGCCTAACAAAGAGAGACTGAGTCAGGACAAGTCCAGCCAAGATGTCCAAGCCTTACAGATCTTGCTTAGACAAAATAAGGTTACTGGCCTAACACCGCACAAGATGAATTTATCGAGTTAATCTCATTACTAAGAAAAGCACAAACGAAACTTTTGTTTTACTTTCTTATTATGAAAACAATTATTCATTATGGAATTTATAGTCAATTTACATAACCTAATAATTGCAGAATAACAGATAATGAATCACTAATTCAGTATCGTCTACAAAATTATTCAATATTTTAGAATTAAATAAATATATTTTCAAACTGTTTCTTGTGTTTTCATGTTATATTAAAAACTATTTCGGCTAACCTAATGGTATTACAGATTCAATCTAAATGTTTAGTATAACCCAAACTATTTCTGTATTTAAATTGTATTTAAAACAATACATTTATAAACTTATTATATGTAGTTCGATGTTAAGAATTAGAATAAGACAAGAAGATTAGGCTATTACGTATCTTTCCTTACGATATAGAACTATACTAATCCTTTACCTACTTATTACTATTAGTACGGTACTTATCTTGTGTATAACTCATTGCAACATGTCTTCGTCTTTAGCTGTGCTTAGAATAGAGCAATACTGTATTTGTAATTCTTTATTTATCTTCCTTCATTCTTTCAGAATGACTTGCTTTCCTGACTTCAGTCCAGTTATTTTTATCTTCCACAAAAACGTCTGTTTCGTTGATAAGTTTTTCAAATTCTTCTCTAATTAATCCGCCTGTCTTAAATATTTGAATATTTTAAATTGGTTTGAATTAGCCTCATTTTATAAAACTCATAAATTTATTTTTTTGGAAGAACGATATTCATTTCTCTATCCTTAGAATATTTTATATCCTATTCAACCTTCAGAGTAATGACATAATATTACACCAAACTAGATCATATCATCAGATAGCTTAGGTATTTATTTAGTGACCAATATTCTCATAGAACAGAAACGTTTGCACTGAAGTGAACAAGACTATTGTGAAGTTTAGTCACATTGTCACTAGCATACTCGTTGTTAGTTTTAATTTAGTAAAACAGAATATAAACATTTCTTAATAAATTTCATTAAATGCCTTCTATTAACTCTCACTCGCCTTATATATATATATATATAAATTTTTAATCGCTTCTAAAATACGTTTTTATTTATCCTATTACGTTCAAATAATTTTTTAGAACCTATAATGGATGACATTTGATGTTGACCATAGGTATGGTGTTGAAAATAGGTATTTTCTAATAATTATTCATAAAATAGTTTTAAAAAGGTTATACCTTTGTCAGTTTTGAACTGAATTACTACATCTACGAGATCCAGTAGTTTGGCACAAAGCCAACTTTTCCATGGTTGGAAATCAATTACAATTAAGATAATAAAAGGTTCGTTGCAATAATGAAGTATGACAAGAGGTGGATAGAATGAGAAATTATAAACTTCCATCAGCTTCTTAAATTAGAAACTAAAAAAAGTGAACAAAAAGTAACAAATCGACATATTAGTACTAAATCATAGTCAGAAATATGTAAAATTACATGAAAATTCCATTTCTGTTTTGTAATTTTGTATTGCAATCCTGTTATATATACATACTGATATTAATTGTAATTGTCAATTTTTGTTTGATGAACTCAGTAGGAATAGATTTGAAAAAAATTTTAGTAGTTGTTTTTTAGTTAATATTTCGTTATTAATGGTAATAACAATAAACCCAAGTATTCCAGCTACTATGTAGAGTTTGTAAACAACATTCTAACTGATTTTAGTATTCGTGTATGTTATATTGAATGCATTACTTCCTGTACTGCCCCAGTAGGTAATGTTTAGGAATGTTGAACTATTAAAAATAAAATATATTTTTACATGATTATTCACTTTCAGTGAATAGTTCTTACAAAATATAGTACAAAAAATGTTAATAGATACTAGGATATGATATTAAAAAAATAGTTAGTACGACATCCAATTTGAATTTTGTTTTAAAAAATATTGTTAAATTTTGTGAATTTTATTTTGTATCAATTGCATGTGTTTTCAGGTAACAAGGTAATGTATATAATTTGTTTCCAGGTTTTTAGTAACAATTATAATTTATATCTGATTATGATTAAAATAAAATAATATTAATAATCAAAGATATATCTTAAATATTTATAAGTTAAATCCATTGTTATTTGTAAGTTTATTTATTTATAGTTATATGTTTCCATTTATGCGAAATTACCCGAGTACCACACGGAATTGCCCCACATGTTGGATAATAACGCGTCATATGTAAGGTTTCATGCGCACCAAATTATACCATATATATCTTAAAGTTATACTACACCAACAGTAGGGTTTAACCATTTTATTATTTAGAAAGTATATACCACGTGACAAGAAAGAGCGTGTACTCTTCTTTTAGTCATTTCCCATAGATCTCCCTGCTAACTT
The DNA here is from genome assembly GCA_036971475.1 of Prosapia bicincta. NCBI lineage: Eukaryota > Metazoa > Arthropoda > Insecta > Hemiptera > Cercopidae > Prosapia > Prosapia bicincta. The sequence continues at coordinate 175,263,888 of JBAIZL010000002.1, forward strand.
GCTGAGTTTGGCGTTTCATCTTATGTAATCCTGGTTGCAGACCCACTCGGGCGTTTCTCAGTGTCTGCCAAGCAGACCTGCTTAAATTAACACTTCCTGTCACTTCCGCCTATTTTCAGACAGTAATTCTAACTTCAAATAGTATCAGTCACTATAATCGTCTGCATCGTAATCTGCAGCATTATTGAAACGTTTTACTCTCTCGTTAGGAAAGTCATTTCTTATAGAAGTCAAAGTCAAAGACCACTAACACAAAGCTTTTATATTGAACTGAAACAAACGAACTGGTTCAAATCTCATTAGCCATGTCCAACACCACCAGCTGTTTATTTCGTCTATGCAACAAACTCATTCAGATCTCAGTATTTTAAAAATCCTCTTGTCGATAATTGGAAGGAATTTCTCAATTGACTTCTTGACTAAAGCTATTTCTTTTTTTGAAAGTTACTCTCCTAAGCAGATTTATTTTTCAACAACGTTAAAAGTGTCTACTTCACTTTAAAGTTACAATTTATTAATGATCAAAATATATTCCCAATTATTTCAATCAAAACTGAAATGTTAATTCGTTATGAACTGCCGTTAAGGTGAGAATTTATAAATCCATTTCAAGTATTACGGAGTAATTTAAGGATCGATAGACATCTACTTAATGTACTTCAACTTTTAAAGTCCTTCAACAATCGCAATGTTTAACGGATACAGTGGAAATTTAATAACAATAGAAAAAACAAATAACATCTGAAACCAAACACAAGAATAATATTCATCAATTAGGTACCCATACAAATGTTCTCAAGAACAAAACTTCGCAATCCAAACCATCAGATAATATACATACAATGAGTTGAAAAAAAAACAAACTATGTGCATAAATACATGAGTATATACGCTGCCAAATATAACCTAGGCGGATTTGTTATTGTTTGATTTATTTCATGCATTAGGCTAGAGAAATATAACGAATTTGTATTATAATATTTATTTTAAAATAATTAAACCTTTGTCATAGTAAATTATCTACAATTTATAAATTTCACAATTTTCCAAAATTCATTCATTTCCATTTTTGGAACGTATAACAAATACCAAAACTAACTGAGGGATTCCTATAGAACGTCTCTAATTGATTGCAATGGAAATGTAAGCCTACGTTAGGATTTAAAGATTTAGAGGTTGTTGTTACATATAATAAAAATTTTATATGGTTTGAAGGTTTTATTTATGTACAATAATGTATTTGTACACATTTGTATACAAATACTTTTGAAACTTTTCCTAAATCTCTCAGATTAGTTGTATCAGTTATACTTTTGTAGGTCTGAAGAACGTAAATTGAAGTTTAAAAATTTAAATTTTAATTATTCTGGTTTTGGTAATCACTTTTTATGATATTGTCAAAAACATTACTGATTGAAATTTCAAAGAAATAAATGTCTACCTATTGACCTGTATCTTGGAACTTAAATGTTTCCTTTAAATCGCTTTATTCTTCTTGCTAATAGATCTAAACAAAATTAGCTACATCGGGTTGGATGTGATTTTCCTAGTAATACAGAATATGTGTTAAATACAAATTTAATATTTATTGAGAGAATCTCTTTAACTCTACCATTTTCTAACGAGAATATTCAACTATATGATTGCTACTACGAAAATGAGTTGACCACTAAAATCAGTTGACCAGCTCTCTTCCAGTTTACTCAGTCATTTTATAAATTATGAATACATCATAACCCATGTAAATATAATTATTTACACTGTTCTATGTTTCGATCAGCGGTATTAACCTTTACTTCAGAACAACACACCAGCGCCAACAGATTCCAATATTTCTCTATTCTTCAAGCATAAAATGTTTAGCGTCTATATGGCTTCTAAATAAATTTAGTCAGTCACAAGCCTTACCTAACCTCTATTATATTTATTATTTTGATTTTATAAACTCCCTAATAGGCAGGCAACTTTTGCCAATGATTATTGGATTTTTGTACAGTGTTTCAGAATCCCCTTATTTGACTTTAACCTACCTTATGGTACCTACCAAATACTATAAACTTTTACTAATTTATAGTAAATCAAAGTAATTATGTGAATGTTATAGTAGAGGTAGAAAGAACTATAAATGTGTAGCTAGGTTTTATTCTTGGGATATTGGTTTTGTGAACGAAAAAGAACAAAAGCTAATATTTATAGGTTGAATCTACACCTAAAATGGTTGTTCTAATATGTATTTACTTGAGAAAGAAGTCAAGCCTCAGTTCGAAGAATAGGTCAAAACCTTTGTAAGTGTTTGAAAAGGCATAATCTTCAGTCACATCAGTTAAATCTTTTTAAAACTTTTATTTGCGAAGTAATACGATCTATATTTCTAAAGTATATTGTCCTACAGCAGACAATAAGTCTCCTAGATTTTAACTTCTACAGAAATGATCAAACCATAAGTGAAAACGTTTGTCAAAACATTAAACGAGAAGAAATACAATATTGAGTCTAGAACAGATATATGAAACTAAACTATGACATTCTAGAGAAAATAGGAATCCTAGAGACATTCTCTTTGTATCCGAAAGAGGGTCAGAAGAGACTTCTCAAAAAGCGCGAGTGTATGTGTATACTCTACTATGTTCAATCCAATATGGCAATGGGTATCGATGAAGGCGATTATTTTAAAAAGTCACAAATTTTATAAAAGCTACAATAAAGTATTGAGAAAATATTCAGAAATGTTTTTTTTTTTTTAATCCGAATTTCCTCAGACAGCGAGTGAACTAGAATATGGATATAGTTTCTGAAGGAGTGAAAAATTCATAAAGACAGAATTTCAAGATTCAGAGTGAATTCTAATGCCATAATACTCTACAGACATTTGTTATCCTTGAATAAAATAAATTCTATAAGATTTTTAAAATCATTTACAACTTTTACAATAAACTGAGAAGAAGAGGGGGGATTAGGATCGAAAAAAGTAAATAAATTTAACGAGATTAATATAAATTATAATGTGATAGTTTTAGCTCAGATCGTAAAATCAATTCAGTTTAAACATAAACTAAATACACTCATTTCAAATATAATAAATTTAATTTCAGTCAAACTGTAATAAACAATAATATTTTCCTTATCAGTGACTATTACTGCTTTCAAACAAAACCCTTTATTGCGTCAGATTTTTTTTTACCATTGATTTATAATAAAGGTTTAAAACAATAGGATTTACTCGTCACCTGTAATCTCTTTGTTTATATTGTGATATATTAGGTTTAATTATCAAATTACATACATCTTTGTCTTTATGACACCGTTAGGCATTATTCTGTTGTACCAACAGATTAGCACTTCTAGATTTATCTATGCTCTTTATATGTACATTGTTTGAGTGATAATGGACCCTGTTTATGACATATTGTTTTCATTGTGGTAGATGTTCATGTTACGAAGACAATGATATCACTCGTAGCAAGTTTAATTGTTCTCCACATCCCACAGGGTCGTAGTACGTTTTATGTTTTCATACAATAATACATAATATGTTCAAAACTTTGTACCCTAAACAGGATGTATAAGAATTTACCCTTTTACTGATTTTAAATAACCAATTAACTATAGGTACTGAATTTTATAAACTGTATGGAATTAAAAAAAACGTAATTGTTTAAAATGAAACGTATTTCCTACATAAAATGAATCATTAATTATTTTTCGAAGATGCATTTTGATATATTTAGGATTTATAAGGATTAATACTATTAGGACTCCTTTATGTTTCTTATAATAGTTTCCAATTTCTTTTACCTAGGGCTATACTACCTTTACAAAATTGTGTAGGTAAAATTTTAATTCTTCATTGCATTGATATAAGTTTTCTTCGTACATTATGTACCTCCTCTACGTTTTTCATATCCATACCATTGAAACCGCTTTTATTCCATAGGTCCGAGATCTTCTTCTATTGCCATCCAATTCTTCCTATACTTTATGGAAAATATCTGTCCTTAAAGCTCTGCATCACCACCTACAGCAATGTAAATCTCTCGCCTTAACAAAATATGTGTTTTTTATTCAATACTTACATATCAGATAAAAAAATACGAAATCATTTCTTTGGACATCCAGTTGTTTTGTTTCATGAAATACATCGGCAGTAAAATCGAATTTGTGTATTTATCGTTTTCTCATCAAATACATATATATTTTTTCAGTTCACGTTGTTTTTACTCCTATCATCGGTCATGTTGTATTTTAGATTGATATGTGAACGGGGATGCTAATGCAAAACCAAATCCAAGGTAATCAAGCTATAAACACACACACACATACACTGCAACGAACCGCCCTAACGTTGCTAACACGTCGTACAATGCAAAGCACAACCACCTACCTACTGTCTAATATGCACATAAACGCATGCAAAGACACGCCGACCTGATTTGTTCTTAAAAACCCACTACTGATGATTAATAGTGTGAGGGCTATATTACATGTTACAATATATATATATATATATATATATATATATATATATATATATATATATTTAGTAATTGAATCTATCAGCCATTTTTTTCAAAAATTTGCTAAAATATATCAATGGTCAATACGCTTTATCAACATTTGTATTTAACGTAAACGACCAACTTTCAAGACACAGCTAACAAGTTTGATTACAGTAGTTTTTAGCAATATCTGACACCTATCATAATTTAATATTATTATCAAATATATTAGTTACAAACAATAATAAATTTGTTTTTCTTTTTGTTTGTTCCAGTTAAAAAGCTCACAATTAAATAGAAGAACATCATGGACAACTATACAGGAAGCGAGAGAAAACGAAAAGTTGTAACTACTAGAAAAAAATACTTTCATTTTGAAAACTTGCACTTGTTTTCTATCCATCTCGTAGGATAAACAACACAGAGTTAAGCCAGTCCCCAACATGGAAGATAATTATCAAAAAGATAGGCTTGAAATGAAACTCTATTTCGTGCGCTGAAACTCCGATAGGTATCAAAAAGATTGGATTGAAAACTATCTTGGCGTCCCGATTACTTTCAAGCTCATGTGCTCCTTCCCTTTCTTGCATCTTGTATGTCAACTGGAAGTAGAATTCTCAACTTTGAATGTTTCCTTCTAGGTAAACTTTGATGCCCAAGTTTAAAGCAATATTTTACAACTCTGAATTTTACATCTAGCAAGGAATGAGCTTAAAACAAAAATGTGAGCTTTCTCTTTGGAGACATCATTTTATAAATTCTTCCCATATACCTGTATGTTAATTCATAAATATTTGGAACATCATGAGGATCTGCTTGGTTGTCAATTATTTGGAATTACTATCACTGTGTACTTGTGTAATTTTAACTGAATTCAATATATTGAATTGCTATGTATATTGTACCCTTCCTTCTATATTTTCTGGTAAATATTTAAAGGTAATATTGACTTTTAAACTTTCAAATATTGATTATTAAAAAGGACTTGGTAAAACCCTTTTTTTAAATATAAAGTATTTTAAAGGCTTTTACCCCAGAGGACAGATATAACCCCTGATTACGTAGGAGGTTAGAAGGAGAATCGGTAAGTTACAAAAGGAGGTTAGATACATACAGTCAGACACAACAGCATCAGGTACCTTTAGTCAGCAGACTGCAGGCAAAAGTAAGCTGTTGGTTACAGTGTAAGAACTCAGTACTTATTAGGTTTATTTTGTGTAATCCCAATTTATTTTGGGCAGTCCAAAATTTATTTTAACTGCAAATCTTCATCTTCTTTATGTAAAAGTTTGACATAAGTCAATATTGAATCCATTGAATAGTAAGATAACTTGCTGAAAACTAAAGTTTTGAGTTTTTTGTTGCATAAATGGTCTGTTAGGTTTAATTGAGTTGATAGAATTTTTTATTTTTCTATTTGCATCTACAGAGTGGTTTTCTAATGCAACTTATTTTGTCAGCTGAAAAGATACATATTAGCATTAACAATCATCACATACATTTTATCTTACCATGTGCTATTATTAACAGGTGATCCAGGATGGCCCGTGCCAAATAAGATCCTGCTTAATTTTACCTTTTTATACCCTCTTGTGTTACACTTAAGCAGCATCTGCCAGTGGTACATTCCCCTAGACTTTGATTTAAAAACCAACTATCTTTTGATATAGCTCAAATATTTAAAATAATTTACTTTCAGGAGTAACTATCCTGTTATAACATTAGGCTTTATTTTATTGATTTTACTGTATTACGAATTTAACCACACTTTATATTTAACTTACCAACATTTGATTTAATAGTTGGGAAAAACTTTAAGTTTTTGTTTAGTTACTAGCACAGGATATTTTTTACAATAATTTTAATAATACAAGAAAAACACAAAATTTAACATAATATTTAACATGTTGATTTCTCCTGCTTTTTCCAATATGCAAACAATATTTAGCCTTACATATTTAAATAAATAAAAGTTTTTTACATAAATTTAATTTATTCGATTAATTTCATATTTTCTTCTTGAAACATAAATTGAGATTTTATTTTGAAATTCACATTATATCTCATTTTGATTCTTTCCATAAATTTTAAATCTGGGATTAATAGCTCAAGTGTTGTCATAACATACTGTGATATTAATTATTAGTTAATATTTCAAAATTATTTGCAACTTATTACATGAGATTATTCATAATATTTATTAGTATAAATTATTCAAACTTTTCTACTAAATATTTTCTCGTTTGATGTTACTGAAAATAACCAAATTTATAGTCAAAACTACTCTAAACATTTACTTTATTATAATTTCATTGGTTCCTTTCTGATAACGTTGGTCTGGAGCCTTTAAATGAACTTTGAATAATTTATATGTGAACATTTTCCCTTTTGGAAAACTGACCTAATTAATTTAATTTAACTACTTTACACAATGCAAATACGACGATTTGATATTACTAATATATATATATATATTTATATATATATATATATATATATATATATATATATATTATAATATAAATTTAACGTAGAGAATTTTTTGTAGTTGTGCGTATGTGTGTGTGTGTTTGCGAGTAAGTGTTTATGTGTGTGTTGCAACGGTCACGGCACGCATGGGCGTGCCCGATCATACGCTCACTTACCCAGCCGTCAACCCTTCATCGACTGGCTCCTAAGCGTCCACCGCTTGCGTCCACTGCAGAGTAAGAATTTTGGAACGAGCCACTCCTAGCTGTAGCTATGAACGCTGTGCAATGCACACCATAATCTGCCAGAGAACCAGTCACTGGACTTAATTTTTCAAAGAACGTAACTTGCTGGGGATTTAACCCTTTTTCGGGTGTCTACTCGGTAAAGGAGTTCTTTTGAAAGGCATCTTCTCGGTGAAATGACCATTGCAATTTTAGGAGAGTGTAAGAAGTATGTTTAAATAAATAAACTGTTTTTTGTTTGCAAGTTAGTAAAAAATACTTATTATGAGTTACTTATCTATACATAGCACAGTATGCATTTCTCTCAAATTTTAGTACAATTTTCTAATATTTAAATTACTTTTAAAGAACGAAATATTTATTAATTTAACCTTAAATTTCAATTTTTGAATAAAAAATTCTAATTTTTGGTAACATTATAACATAATTAATAAGAAGTGTAAAAATGTTACCTGATTATTTTAGCTATGTTTTTTTGTTTACATTTATCCCTTCCGGTCAAATGTTAGTTTCACAACATCTATTTAACCTCCCCTTTTCTCATTTTACTTTTCAAAATATCAAACTACTTAATTTACTTTCACTTCAATTTCTCGTGTTATTTAAACCTAGGTATTTTTAAATTTCTGATTTTAATTTAAATTCACTAAAATATTCATTTATATTCTTTTAGTTAATTACTATAAGTTTCCCCTTTAAATCTTTTTACTTCTGGCAAAATGTTTCTCTTCAATACAAACAACATAATTAAGCTAAAACAATACAATAACATTCGTTTATTAGAACTTTACATTTATCAATGTAAAATTTATTAACCCTTAAATTTACTGAATTTACTTCCTCTATTTAACCTATTTACCCTTGCAACTACCCTTACAACCCCTTTTCCCCGTCGCAGTGTGTGTGTGTGTGTGTGTGTGTGTGTGTGTGTGTGTGTGTGTGTGTGTGTGTGTGTGTGTGTGTGTGTGTGTGTGTGTGTGTGTGTGTGTAGTTAGACAGTTTTTGAGTGAGACCTAAACTTTTGTTACATTTATCAATATTATTAACCTCTAATTCCTGTAAAATCTTATGCCAACCCGTCTCGGTTAGCATCTTAGTTATTGATTTAAAATTACGTAATAATATTAACCTTAAAACAATGCCGACTGAAGTTCTGAAGTATGTATACTAATATTCTATTAGCTTACCGTTAGAGGTGAATTTTCTAATTATTACGGTACATTGGATGAATGTCCGTACTATAATATAAAGTAAAACATGAATACTCTAGAAATTTAAACTGTTGTTGGATAACGAAGATAATGGAGAGGGAAACATTATGTGTATTAAACATTTTATAGCGATGAATAGTTAGCCAAAACCTAATAATTAGACACTTCAGTCGAAAAAGAAGTTCTCTCTTAGTAATGCAATGAAATATTTTGAAAAATGAAGTGTGTGAAGGAGAGTAGCGACAGGCTGTAACTTTGAGTTTAGGTGTAACCTACTGATTGATACATACTTAATATTGTTTTATGATGGTAAAGTTACACGCGTAATTGAGATAAATAAATTAAATGGTAAAAGAATATTTGGATAAATGAATCTCACTTATTCAGTATAGGTAAAGCTGTTGATTTTATTAAAGACAGAAAATATTAATTATCACGTACCGCAAATTATTTAATTCAAGGTAAACACATTACCTTATTTCCATGTTTAGTATACATAAAATACATTGATTTTATTCAGTAAAATCTAGAAAGAGAATGTGCTTTTGCGAACATATGCAAGACCAAGTATATTAGTCAAATTACCAGAACTTTTTAACTACCTACGTACACCAATAATAGTACTTTGTAATATTAACAATAGATTTAAATATTTTTTTGTATGATCTTATTTATTAAAATAAAGTATAATAAGAGGTGGTATGTTATCGTTGAATCCAGTAAGTAATCCGAGGGGTTAGAAAATGTGTTAGTATACAATGCAACGTTATGTTATATATATGCATATGTACGTGTGTATATACATATATATATATATATATATATATATATATATATATATATATATATATATATATATATATATTATTAAAACGAATTATTATAAAACAAATGTTCTACGATTTTCATGAATGTACAGACATAAACTTATGAACAAAAAAATCGAGTGTTATTTGATCTCTTTACAATGGACGAAGCTTTTGACGACATCGTTCTAGGATTACATTGATAAAAAGCCTCAAGCATATTACTCTATAAATATTCTTGGTATGAAACCTAAAATGTAAGAATTTTTACGTTACATTTCTATTTACTATACAAACTCTTTATACACAACAATGTATAAACCGCTGAACAATAATTACAATTTTTCTTAATTTTAAGGATTGTAGCCAAAACGACGTTTTGAAATAACAATAATGGATATTGTTGGCAGTAACTATTGGATTACATATTACTGATGACTTTACACAAGATATAATTCTGATCACATAAAATGAAATAGGGGTAGAAATGGAAGGAAAATCCAGGGCTCATCGCTATACCGCTAGTCTCTAGAATATCCATTTTATGTCCGAATTCTAGTGCAAAGTTCACATTTAATTAATCTCTTAGAATAGGTAACAATCCATTATTGTCAATAACATTACGGGTTCTGATATAATACAATATTGTTCTATGTTATACGACACTAACTCTTATCGTGTGTGAAGCGGATTTCATTTGGTTAAATCCTTTTGGACCACTGCTATCAATATTTGAATAATTAACAACGTGGATCTATAGTTTAAATATTTCCTTCTATAGCTCTAAAAATGTAACTAAAAAATGTTTAGCTTACAAACAGGCTACGGAAAAATCAGTATTTTTGTACATTACATTTTAACAAATTTCAGTTTTATTAATACGAGATCAATGTGATGGATGCCAAGTGCATTGTTCGAAAATGAAAATAAAATTAATTAAAAAAGAAAAAAACAATTTCGTATATATAAACCTCCCTCAGATACAAACTGGTGAATATTTGTAGGCATATTAAGTTTGAACTTCAACATATTTTCAAAACAATTGTAGATTTAAAACTCGTCGGGAATTCGAATTGTTTTGATCCACCTCCGGCCGTCGAGGCTATTCAAGTGTAATTTCAAACAGACTACTGGAGTGTTAATGAATATTGTGGATATTTGTTTTATCCAATGGGGAAAAGGTCGATACAAATACAGGGTGGTTGCGGATATCTAAAACTTTATATAAGATCCTGTTATACCAGGATTCTATATAAACCTATATATATATATATATATATATATATATATATATATATATATATATATATATATATATATATTAAAACAACACAGGTTATTCAAATACAAGAATATTTATTATTTTAAATCCAAAGCTTTTCGTTGGCAAACAGTACCAACATCACTGTTGGTACTGTTTGCCAACGAAAAGCTTTGGATTTAAAATAATAAATATTCTTGTATTTGAATAACCTGTGTTGTTTTAAATTATTAAACAAGAAAACGTTTTATATATATATATATATATATATATATATATATATATATATACATTATATTATATAACATATGTTGTACTACCATGTAAATTACTATAGTATTATTCATTTCGGATCAAAAATGTTTGATCCGAATATTTGAATAATTTTTTTGTTTTGTTTTACCGTTTCATTTCCCAATATTAACAAAAATAGCGAACTATATGATCGATTTTGGCACGATAAAAGCTAAACTTAAATATCTGAGTATTAGTAAACATTTTGTTTTATTTCTATATTTCCGAATAAAACTACTTTCTACTTTTTTTAAATTACCAACTGCTCATATACATTTATTATTATCTTTATATCACACTTTATGTATTGTTATGTTTTCTTAGTTCAGGTATTTCATTACGAATTTTTCAAATTTGGACTCGGTCCATTTTTCATTCATTTGAGTATAGTTTAAAATCTATATTTTAATATGCAGATTTGAGAGCTTCTGTGGCTTATTAAACATCAATGTAAAGGAGTAATCACGTAAAACAAAATTATTTATAAAGTTTATTTCCAGACATTTTAAATTCAAACATACGTTTAATAACTAGCCTTAACATTCTGTTAATGAAAACGAATTCATGAAGTTGTTTACTCTAGTAATGACAAAAGTCGTGTAAATTGCAAGCGAGGATACCTGAGTTGGGATATATTTCGCGCATTAGGTGACATACTATACTACAACCCGACTTGGAATCGCATCAAAGGATTAGGCGACCCTTACACCGCATCCGCACCGAACCAGCATGGCGGCCTAGCGTCCGTTGATAAGTCACATACTTAACCCTGGTCTTGAAAAGTAAAATATTTTAAAATGAAACAATAATGTAATTTTTATTGACAATTAATTGTACATATTATTCAAAAGAAAAAATTGAGAAAATGAACCCTAAGTAAATGGTCAGTACGGAATATGTTATATTACGTAAAAGTGTACTAAATACTGCAGCGCGTTGGAACCAGTAGAGTGCTACAGGATTGCACAGAGTTGAATACTTAATAATTTAGCTCCAGATATCGGATTTTGTTTTCTCTATTCTGGGTATCTCTTTCTCTTGGACTCAGTTTAACTGTTGAATTCAAACAAATACATTAATAAATACAGAACTTCGTTAATAGCTAGCTTACAACTTATTTTTAAAACCTTTTCAGTACCCAACATAAATAACCATGTGGCTGAAGGCGATTCTACAACTATTTCAATTTGAGTTTTTTAAATTAAATTTTATAAATTTAAACCTATATAAAATTCAATTCAATTTTATCAATAGCTTTACCTGAGTATTCAATTATCATGTTGCTCTTAGATGAATGTTATTACTGGTATTTATATAATTTTAAAGGTACTGCATATCTTGTATCTGCTTGGTAATAATAGTGGGTGGCTACAAAACAGCTTTAGACCTATATGTTTCTCGTTCAGGAGATCATATAGATCAGATCTGACCCAACCTGTTTATTCATGAACAACTGATGGCTTACCTCCTGCAAGGTAGTAGCGTAGATATCGAAACTATATTCAATTACTTCAGATTACTATAAATACTGATTTTTCTTTAATGCATCAAGAGTACATGTAATACTTTACAAGCTTTATACTTTCCCAAAGAAGGCCTAGTATGTGACTCATGGACAAAATCTGCGGCGGGTAGACAGTTCTGTGCGTTTAGGTATGACAGTTTGTAGAGCGTCGGTTAATTATTTAGAGTGCTTCCTAATCAAGATTCACTACATTACGTACAACACTTTATGTGGCGAATTCCTAGAGAAATTAATTATACTCTAATAAATTAGATATATATTGCTTACTCCACTTATCAAAAATTGCATGTTTAGTTTTATTCAATGAATATTTTAGAGAATTCATAAGAACTGCGTCAATCTTAGTAACCTCAATATTTGTGACTGTCCGGTATCGCTCCCTATATGAGTAAATAGACATTAGCGAAACGATACAAAATTAAGTAAACAAACACTCCATAGTATATTTTATATTTTAAAGGGATAGATTTACCAGGAAATTATTATCTGCGTTAAAGCTAGAGATAATACAATAAGTTGAAACGTGGGGATGTGGAGTTACAAGATATGAAGCATCTACCCTTAAGCACATCGTTTCGTCGTTGTTACGTCATCCCTTTATCTCTCAACATGAGTAATGAATTACCCTTCCTTATCAGTACTTCCTGTAATCATTATATTTTAAAAAGTGGAAACATAACTTTACAGCTTCCTAGACCGTGAAATGTTACAAAGTTCATTATATGTTGTTGAGTTATTTAATTAGTACAATTTAATTTTGAAGTGTGAGACTGTCTATATGGCATTGGGTTTTTTTTTGGCTGCAAGATAATTGCGAATTTTCATTAGAAAATAACTTATTAATATTTCATAGCTTATTAATATGATTAATTAACTTTAAACAGTGATTGTACCTTTGCTAAGTAAATTTGCCTCCTCACTCTTGTATCAAGAGCCATATTGCTAAAAAGCCTTATATCACTATACGCCGTATTATTACAATGACTTATATCCTCAATATGTCAGCATATGCTACCCCACAAGGATGACTCTTCAACAATCTCTGAATATTAAACTTGTGGCTACGACAACGACGTACTCTTTATCTCATCACTGACCCTTGTGTTACGACGACATATTACCATGAGTATCATCGCTTCAGTGACATCAGTAACCGTTGTCATCACATCCTCTTTGTTATGATGTCTAACAACGGTATGACACCATAAGCGTCCTTGCTACGACTTTCGAAAACTAAGCCAATAAAAGCCTTTTTGTTACCGATGACATTCGTAGATCGACGATAAGCCGTTATACGTATCATTTCCGTTAACTATGACACCATAAGTTTCATAGCTAAGATGATATACGTACTCGCTATGCCACCAGAATTCATCTTGCTACAATGTGCTTACATACTCGCTATGCTTTACCATAAGTCCTATTCCTTAAAATGGGAACCAATTAGATTACTCCTTTATCATAGTATGGTTTATTCATTTTTAATCATATTGTTTTAAATTCAATTATCAATTATTTGGTTATTCAGGAACCATTTATAAAAGCTTATGTGTAGTAAAAAAACCATATTGTAAAAGATTAATTGCTGCTAGTAACTGACACATTTCTAAAAATCCGATAAAGATCTAATTATTTGAAAGTCAGCACGAGAGGGAATTCATCTACAGACTGCAAAAATGATTTCCATTTATTAGATCAGGAAATACAACCTGATCTTACTTCCTCCCCTGATGATAGAGTGATTGTATTTGCTTTACAAATTTCATAATCTTAACAAGAATTTCAATGCCATGTAATAGAAATTCATATTATTAATTAAAAACACACACACTCAAAAACAACCGCCTGAACCTTTAAAACAGACAAACTAAAACCTATGATTTAATAATTTATAAGCAGTATTATTTTTCTGTAAAGAGTATATTATTGTTAATAAAAAATAAAATATGAAATATAATTACAGTACTAACGTCTGAATGGCAGAGTCAGAATATTCGCAATAAAATATTCTAGCAAGAGAATGTTTTATTTCCTCTTGTCTAACGTATGAATACCACATCTGCTATTATAAAAAAAACTTGTTTTTAAATAATTTCATTACTTTGTAAAATGACTTTTTATTTCTATTCCAGGGAACACATAAATTTATTCCTCAAAAACACATTTATAAATACACAGACACACACACACACACACACACACACACACACACACACACACACACACAAACACACACATACACACACACACACACACACACACACACACACACACACACACACACACATATATATATATATATATATATATATAAATATATATCCCTTACACTTTAATGTACTTAAACAATAATCTCTGCAATAAACATAATATTATTCCTACTCCAGATTACTAATAAAACTGATTTCGCTTTCTTCTCACGTTCATTTACTTGTTGCTGCCTTTTTGTCTGTCCATACATTTTGTGTAACTAATAACCTTTTCAAGTATTTCTAATGAATCTCTGATATAGAAATGTCACTAATTTTCTGTCACTTATCACTGTCTTCATGTTCCCAGAGCAGGCCACCTTCTGTCCCTAGTAGTGCGAAACACGACTATTTACAGTTTCTTATGACAATTTCTTTCAGTGATGAGAAATGATTTGCAAACTTGTTCTTTAGTCACTGATATTCGTTAATCACCGAATAACTTATACTCTCCTTATCCTTATACACATATGTATAAATTATCAATCGATAATGCAATTCGTTTTTATACATTCAATCTAGATCAAATAACTTTTTTTGTTTAAAAATATTCAATATCAGGAGGCCCATCTACTATCGGGTCATTTTCCAATTGAATACAAAATTTTGTGTATTATATTGGAAAATTTGTTTTCAGTAAATAAATTAAAATAACATATTTTACCATTTATAAGAAACTAATTATGTATTCAAGTCTTCTAGATTTAAATATATTAATATCCTTCATCAAGCCGATTATTTTCACATATCCTAAAAAAAAATCTTTCTATATTCCATTAGAACTGCCTTCGTTGAAAATATTTAATATTTAAAATATGTCAATATATTTAATATTATTACCGTCGTAAATAGCTTTTTTTAAGATCAACACATTATTTATTTGTATATTTTCAGTGATACTTCTTGTAGTAAATGTTAAATTCCCTTGTCTACAAATGTTTTGTTTTACCTATTTATATTATTGAATCTTGCACATGTGATCTTACACACACACACACACACACACACATACACACACACACACACACACACACACACACACACACACACACAGACACATACACACACACACACACACACAGACACACACACACACACACACACACATACACACACGCGCACACACACACACACACACACACACACACACACACATATATATACCCCTGACACTTTAATGTACTTAATCAATAATCTCTGCAATAAACATAATGTGCCTTTATGGGGATTCGACTTTATTTATCATTCCTTATTTTCAGTATCAGATAATGCTCGAAAATGAGGAAACGTAATTAAAGATAATCGACGACCATACATGTTGAAAAAGTTAAAAACAGTGAAAAAAAAACAGTGTTATAAATATATATATATATATATATATATATATATATATATATATATATATATATAACCTATATATATATTTAAAACAACACAGGTTATTCAAATACAAGAATATTTATTATTTTATATCCAAAGCTTTTCGTTGGCAAACAGTAACAACATCATCAGGAATGAAAATTACAATAATGTAAGATAGGCCTAAAACATATCAATGTTTTAGGCCTATCTTACATTATTGTAATTTTCATTCCTGATGATGTTGGTACTGTTTGCCAAAGAAAAGCTTTGGATATAAAATAATATATATTCTCCTATTTGAATAACCTGTGTTGTTTTAAATTATTAAACAAGAAAACGTATTCTATATATATATATATATATATATATATATATATATATGATAATATTCTACTTTTTAACTAGAGGGATTTCGAATATCCTTACATATTTTGATATACAAAACTTATAGAGCACATAACATAAATGTGTTTGTCATTTTTCTATATTATTTGGTTTGAAAAATACCTATTTAAACGTTTTAATGAGCTCACATCTAATTTGATAGTAATTTAAATACTTTCAAATAAGATGAACCACTTCAAAACCGAAAGTTTAAGTGAAAGGAATTAGATCTCGCTTTACGTTAGTTACTTAATGAGTATTCGCCTTTCAAATAAATAATTGCTAAGTGGGTGGTGAAGCATACGAACTGTAGATGCTGCGGTTGAATTGACATGGACCAGTTTTATAATAAGGAATTAAATTGTTAAATAATGTATGCCTGTGGAACAAAGTTAATTTGTTATTGAACAAATAGTTTTCTAGTTTCTCTTGACATCAATTTTATTAATATCGCATCACAGAAACTTACTTAGCTTTGTGTACTCCTCTGTCTTGCAGCCAAGAATAAAACTATATTAAGAGGATTGCAGTGAAAGTGTGTATGTAATAGAAACATTCAAATATTTCACACACTTACCTACAATCCACTTGAGATACGACTCCCTCTCATCTCACAAACAAGATAGGAGCAATTCTCACTACACTAAGAACCGTTGTTATTCCCTCTTATCTTACAATGACGTTGACTGTAACTTTTTCCTCAGTCGTATACATAAATATCCATTCATACCATTTGCTTTCGTACCAAACTTCACAAGCGCAGAAACGCACACGAACTATTTCTCTTCCCTTCTGCTCGCTCGCTCTAGCTTCCCGTTTTCCTTCAACCCTTCATGACAACTCCTTTAACGTCCCTCATTTTCTGTATAACATATTCTAATATTTTATATATTACAATTTTTAAAATCTACCTGCCGACCTTTCATTCTCTCTATTTTTCTATTTCTCTCTCTCTCTCTCTCTCTCTCTCTCTCTCTCACACACACACACACAAAATACATTAATCACTACTCACATACATACTTGAAACTTGTTATTAGTTCACATGATATAAGTGTTAGATTATAATAAACTAGGAAAGATTCATGCTTATTCTAAACATAATATGGCAGAATTGTTTGTTATCGCTAAAAACATTCGTTCACTCAACATTGTACAAAATCAAAGGACCACTTTTGTCCATATTAAAAAAAATATTTTTTAGAAAGTTATATAAATAAATTAATTTATTGGCTATACAATAAATTTGTATAGTATTTTTATTAAAATAAATATTCAAAAATACCATGAATAATAAGAACAATTTTATATATAAAGTAAATCAATAACTGTACCAGAACACCCAATTATAAACAATCTTTTAATATATGCTTTCCGACCATTTAGTTATCAATATCAGTGATACTATTACAAAACCTAAACTCCGTCTGCTGGTTGATGGTGTTGAGATTTTTTAGTAGTAGCCTACCATAGATGATTATGACATAAGTAACGAAACGCATATGATAATTAAGTGTTTATAATTTTAAATTAGGAAACAGTGATTTATTTGTTTATCAAATCAACCGACTAACCAGCTTATATATTACATATGAAAACATTCCTTTACATGGAAATTACACTCTAGGACATTGAAAAAATGTTTAGTATGACAAATACACTGTAAGCTTTCATAGGCGTTGTATCAAATTTTATTGACATATTATATGTATATATATATATATATATATATATATATATATATATATATATATTATAACATAAAATATGTTAATCATATATTCTAATAAAGAAACAAAATATCGAAATAAAATGAAATAATAGCAACATAATTTATTACTTGATTGGAAAAAACACAATTACAAAAACTATCTGACCTGCAATTGCAAGTATACTAGAAAAGCACTAAAACAATTATAATTATAGTTTTGTAGAGCTCCTCCCTTGCTTTGAATACGCCATTACTCTGACAGGTGAACAATTGCTCTGGTTTATCCGTGCCTTACTTTGCTTATTTTAGCTTACGACAATAAAACTCAACCATATTCAATCTTTCTTTATTTTATTCCCATTATTAAATAAACAATATACAATATTACTTGTAGATTATATTACTTGAGAAGAATATTTTTTGAAAACCACATTTGCATATAAAAATAAAGATTAAAAAAAAGTAATAAGTTAATTCTTACTGAGGTCAAGGAAAATAGATTTTAGTTCCTTTTAATTTTGTAATTACAACTAATATAAATATAAATATACAAATGACAGAATCACTAAATTAGGGGGTCAAATAGAAAGCGAATTTCCTTGCAATTTTTCATTTCCCTCTCTATACAGTGTACGGTGTAGGCCTATTATTTTAGATCCTTTCTATTTATTAACTTAACTTTTTTAGTTTCTATTTTATGAAGCTGATGGTGGTATATAATATCTCATGCTATTATTCTCTTGTAATACTTTATTATGTTAAGGAGCCTTTCTGTTATTATATCACATACGTCTCTAAGTAAAACATTTCTAGCAATCGGAAAGTTGGTTCAGTGCCTATACTCTAGATATCAAACGCGTATTCATTGAGTTTGAATCCGAGGGACGTAAAAGGGGCATAAACTTTTAAAAATTTAATTAAGGAAAAAATAATTGAGAAGAAAATTGTATTAACATCAATTGCCATCCACTGCAGGTTTAACAATATGTATTTGTAACTGACTGGACGAATACAAATTTTATTTGATTAAAGAATGAAGAAAATGTGTATCAAACTCCTAATTTTTCTCAAATGTTTTAAATATTTTAGGCAATTGAATAAAATACTTTGCACTCATATATCTGTATGAATGTATAGAAAGAGATTTGTTGAATTTAGAAGTTCTAAAAACATTACGACCTAAATTTCTACTAATGTAACCTATATCAACTGCACCTGTGTTGTAACTTCTATTGCTAAAAATTCTCAAAACTTTGAAAAGAAGCAGGTGTTAAATTGGTAGTATGTTTAACCGATAAATCAACGGAAATGAGGTATATTTATCTTTAATATAATTTTAACGAAATTACTTTTAGTGGCTTTAAATTTCTCGTTGTAATTCTTCAAAGTTCTTCCCCAACCTTGAATATTATACTGCATTCTAGAGTGCACTAATACCAAATATAAATTTTTCAATAAATGTGCATCGCAAGTATTGCCAAAAATGTTTTTAAAATACGTATATACGGTTTCAATATATTACATAAGAATGTAGAATGATTATCTCATGCAAAGTTCTTGCCAATAAAATATAAATAAATAAAAATAGGAAGATATTATACCGGCTTAATTCTTTTAAACTTGTATAAATTTAGCTCTTAGCAGGACAATCCCAGTTGTGATTTTTCAAATCCAAACAAAAAGATGCAACATTTTGTATCACAAATCGCACACTTTGATTTACTAACAATAACTGTCATTCTGTTAAAATACCAACAGCTTCACAAACTATATATATCTTGCTTTTAACTCATATTTACTCTTTATATGTAACTCTATATAGTTTAAATAGTAACAATATATTGTAACTGTCTAGCCCTACGTTACAGGTCAGGCATAATAATTACTGTCTGTCTGTAACGCTCTTCATATCTTGAATGTAGAACTAGGTTACTTAAGTGAAATAAGTAATGAATATTTTAAAATACAAAGTTAAACCATTTAAACTAGCAGATTCTCATTAAATTCCTATTTAAAGGCTTATTAAATTAAGATGTATGGGATTTGTGTGCTCGTTAAATAATTGCTCTCTTAATCTTCAATTAAAGCAAATCAAACATATTTTATTTAGCAAAAATTAAAAAGTTACAAACCTAAATACATATTTCTTAGACATTGCGTTAGTTACTGATTAGTGATCATTAATTATTTGACTTATGAGGAGATTTACATTAATAAATCAATGAATGAAATGGCTCTGTTTACGAGTTTGCTTGCTTGTTCTTTTCATAATTAATTCTTATAATTTAAACTGAAAACAAATGCACCAAATAATGCATAAATTACATTTATGTACGTATTGAAAAATTTAAAGTTTATTAATTTTGTGTTAAACTGTTTATGCATTTAAATTTTGTGATTATTCACCAAAGTTTGAATTTGTTCACTTAGCTGTTTTAACAAGGTGTAGCCTCGCATCCTTCTATTGGGAAAAACCTTACACGATTCCCTCGGTCATGATTTTAAAAAAGGCTTCAGTAACTCAGAGTTCCATCTTCGTACTTGGCGTGTGCGCTGTCTTCTACATTATGATTAATTAAAAAAAATTACTATTACATTAAACATTTAAAACAAAAGATTTCTCCCTCCTCGCACCACCAAAACATGTTTCTGCTGCTACATCTTGGCTATAAGAGGGTTACATTATCGTCTCAAGCAGGCCTCCTAGCTACCGCGCATCGGGTGTGCGCATATTACTTTAATTTTAGTTTTTAAACTATTCCAACAGATTCCACTACCGACCAGAGATTTGATTTAAAATATTTCTAACAAATCACAATTTTTTGACCTAGTTATATATATTGTTACACTTTCGAATAAATTCTCGTTCGTTTTCTGAAATTTTCTTTTTATATATGTAACACCATATAAAGTGTGTTAAAATATATTTAATACTATATTAGTCCTGTTTAACTCTGTACCCTATATTTAACATATTAATAAATTATATATTACATATATAAATATATATATATATATATATATATATACTACGTTTTCTTGTTTAATAATTTAAAACAACAAAGGTTATTCAAATACAAGAATATTTATTAATTAATACGCAAAGCTTTTCGTTGGTAAACAGTACCAACATCATCAGGAATGAAAATTACAATAATGAATTATTGTAATTTTCATTCCTGATGATGTTGGTACTGTTTATCAACGAAAAGCTTTGGATATAAATTAATAAATATTCTTGTATTTGAATAACCGATGTTGTTTTAATATATATATATATATATATATATATATATATATATATATATATATATATATATATATATATATATATATATTTAACTCAATATTAACCTATATGTCACAGCAGCGTATATATTTAATACTATATTCACTTATATTTTAACTCTATACCCTGTATTTAAAACAATAATAACTTAATATTATCATTATTATTTCCTTTTCAATGTATGGTATTGTTTAGTGAACCAATATTATGGTGTCTTACTTGTTATAACCTTTCTTTTCTCGCTTGCATTGTATTATAGTTACTTTTCGCTTTCCTTTCACATTGTTCGTTTGTGAAGCAAGGTTTGATACCTTTAATCGAGTTTGTTTATTTTATTCTTTCCATCCATTTTTATTCTTTGATTATTAATTATGATATTGTGAAAGTTTCGACGACCACCAGTTGGAGGGGGCGGATACATATATTTCTTTGAGTAATACACAAGTAGCTATGGGAAACTTGGCTCAGTGCCAAAAGCGTTAGGCATTAAACATGAAGATACTCCGTTCGAATCCGACCTAGATACCTAATTTTTTATAAATAATTATTGAATAAAAGTTTGTAAAACTGTGTTAGCAATAATGGTCATCCACTATAGGTTAACGAAATTGCATGTGAACGTCATTGGATGGATTAAAAGTATTTTATAAACGATTGCAAATTTATAGAGGATATATATCAGAAAAGTATGAGCTAATAGAAGATATTTAAAGGAGTGGAGAAAACAATTCACCCCAATAGCCGTGACCTTAAAACAAGAGAACTACTGTGAACCAAAATATCGATCAAACAAATAAGGTAAAAGAAAAATGAGGTTGATTAGCCAGTCAAGTATACATATTTATATCATTAGTGACGTTTCGGAAATTGGTTTATTCCCATCATCAGGCTGTGTTACGTTTATGATGAAAGTAACAAGGCCTGATGGTGGACGTAAACCATTTTCCGAAACGTTGCCAATGATATTAAATATATCTACATCACTCCCAAATCAACCAGAAATTTCTTTTAATTTATAATGTTGTGAGTGTAAACAAGAATATTAAATTAAAGCAGTGTTTGGAGATCAATCTATAATTAATGCAAACCGTCGACTAAGTAAACGGCAAAAAAATCGATTTAATTACTCGGTTTTCACTATTCAAAACTATAATCAATCGCGCACAATTTGGCAACGAAGAAACTCTAAGCGCAAAAATTACAACTATAGCTAGAAGGGTGTTTTTATAAAACATATTTTATTAGCTGGACAGATTGGATAACATAATCTCCCGACTCCGAATCCTGATAATTGCATGTGTAAACTACCTAGATTATTTGTAATTAGATTCAGAATGATCTGATTGGTTAAACGTCTATAAACCTATAGTTATCGGAGTTAGTATTTTCTAAAGTATAAAACTAAAGCTAACTCAATACATTATTGCCACTATTCTGAGCGATTAGTTCCACCCATTGTTTAACCCCTCATTCCGATTCCACCCATTCAAACTCAATTGAATTCCTTGGTACAAAAATCAAAATCTCACATGTACATAATTTTTCGGGGAATGAAATTTTTTTCTAAATTCAACGTGTAACTAAATATTCTTTCCCTTAATATTAGTAATATACTAATGTATTTTTAACACTGGATTTTTTCCTTCTAGTTAAAAAGTAAATACTGGAGGTGTCTGGTTTTTTACACCAAATGTGATGTTTAATTCAAATAGGTAATAAAATATAGACTTTCCAATAAAAACAAAAAATTATTGATAGAAAACATGATAGATATACGGTAAACAAAATGCGTTGTTCCTGCACTTGGAGCAAAACTGAGACAGATCGGGGAGTTTGTCTAAATGTTTTGTTTCTAAAACTTTTGAAAACGTTTAGATATTAAGAAAAACTCAAATACATAAAAATTCTTTCAAACTCGTCATGACTGTCAAATGTTTATTCATCCCTTGAGTTACCTTCCTGAACCACTTTACATTCCCCATCCTCTCAGTGTCATTAAAAAGCCAAATACTTTCCGGAGGTACGAATTTTTTTTGTCAGATCCAACAAGTCTTTCAGTTTCTCAGGCTTCAAACCTAAAGGTTCATTATACAAAGTTTTTCCTTGGATCAGGTATTGGCAATACTGCATTAGGATCTTCAAGTTCAATACGTCTTGTAGGAATGAACTCGATGATGGTTATAGATGAGTTCAGCGTGCTTTAATTCCAGATGTTTGTACTTCGAAATTCCTAACTTATCGCCAGGAGAAGCGTTAGTCTTACCCTTGCCATACTTACTGTTACTAGTTCCTGGAATAGGTTTTAGTACCTCTAGTTAGCATGGGCACTAGCAGTGGGCTTATAGTTCACTGAAAAGTGAAGGGAAGTCCAAAGACGTGCTACGTTGGGTAACATTCATCACAGAAAACTTATTTTATGCTTTCATTACTAAATATTGATAGTCTTTAGGTAGATACACTCTTTCCCTCTTCTTTCGGTCACACGGTAGATAGGTGTGGCCCGGTTCTGGATAAAGATGTTCAACTTTATGAAACTTTTAAATGCTTTGACTAGTGTGCAGAGGTAGTATATTGATTCAGAACTTAGTTTTTGCTTTGCCTTAAACAGATTTCTGAAAATAGGTACAGTGTGTTAACACTTTTACTTATTTAGTTTCTTACACAATGATTTAGCATACTTAAAACTTCATTGTAACCTTTGCCACTTATGTTTTCTCCGTATATGTGAGAAAAGGATTTTTTTTGTTTTGCAGAACAAATCGTGAATTTATATACCCACAACTGACGTTTGTAAAATACATCGTCACCAGGCACTGCCGGAAGAGGTATATTTTGAAGTAAAATGGTAAAATTACTTCTGTATACTCTAAATTTTCGGCTTGGCTTTTTATTTTTTTTTAAACCCTCGTAAACCGCTCATTTTTTTCAAGTGTATTTCCTTTTTGTTATCTCGTTCATTTAAAATGAGTGAATCTTTTTCTGCTTCAAGCTGGATTAAAATTTTATCGCAAGTCTGGCGTGTATTCGATCTCAGAATACCAAAATACAGTTTTCAATTTGTTACAAAGTGGCGAATATAATAGTCATGTGTAATATTAGGCTTACAATCTTCTCTTTTTTGTAGCTTTGCAACAAACATATTTTGCTGTACAACGCTAGAGCGGGAAAAACGTGAACTACAGTTTATCCAACAACAAGAAACCTTCCTGAGGTGACTCAGTTTTGCTCCTTTCTCCGTATAATTTTGTTTGTAATTGTTGGAGCTATATAGTTTTTGCACCAATAGATGGAGAATTTTTCTTGTCTGTCTTCTCTCACAATTATAGAAAACAAATGAATTATAATTTATAATCTGAGTATATCTTGCAATCTCTGAGGTAAATATATATTTAGACAAAATATCCAATATGAGAAATCTCCTTGTTCCCACGATATTTTTTTCAAATAGATTTGAGAATGAAAAATCAAGCTAAAGATTACTAATATGTTACAGTAGCTGGTTTAATTACTCATATATTATGTTACTTTCTGCATTGTAGATTAATAACTGCATTCAGGTTTATTTAATTAGAATTATGAGTTGAAAATAAATTTAAATTATTTCTATAATCTTACTATTATTATTTACCAAAATAATAATGCATGATTATTGCCCTAATTGTGGCGTAAAGCCAAATTTAGGCAGAATCATTTTTTATTATCAAACATTTTCCATCATTTTTTGCTTTATATATATATATATATATATATATATATATATATATATATATATATATATATATATGTGTGTGTGTGTGTGTGTGTGTGTGTATGTGTGTTGAAAAGGGTTAAAAAATGTCTCGTTTCAATTCAATAAGAAATTAAAATAATCTCAATTTATAAAATATAATTTAAATAAATTTTCAAGCCATGAATATTGACCATTAAGTCTATGATCCAAAAATAAATTGTAATTGTACAAACATCATGACTTCTGGGCTTCCTACGATAAAATCAGGTTTCTACAATATTTAAAATAAACAGTTAAGACAAGAAAAAACGGGAAAATCCAAGTCAGACAAGCAAAACGAGAGTGGGGGAATAGAGACGATAACTTTCGCTGGGGGTTTTGCGCTCTCTCGTAACTAGGCCACTGACCAGAAAGGCCATGGTTTTCTGTTAAACAAGCAAAATTACCAAATTGGATTTCTAGAGCATAGACTCGAGGCCGCGGAGTGCGGGAGTAATGTAGTATGTCTTAATTTATGTCTAGTGAAAACTAGACATCGAAATATGAAAAATCACGGTTAAATTTTCATTTGTCAAGAAACTGGAACGAATTTGTCCGTTCCTGCTTCCTGGATGAACCAAATTCCAGACGAGAAGAACTACCAGTCTGAAAGCGTAAAGTCATCTCCTTGGACCTTGGGACGTATCTTGGAATGTGCGAGAATTGGGCAAGTCATGATTTCTATACAAATTTAGCAATAATATTAAATTTGATATTGAAATACGTTCAAAGACTCAAAGATTCAAAGAAACGCTTTGAATGTATAAAATTATAAATAATGGCTTTATTTCCTTGAAAATTAAATTGGTAATTACAAAATTATTTAGTTATAAAAATGGTTATATAAAAATGTTCAAATGTTTGCAAATAAGAGAAATAGTAAAGTATATGGAAAAAGATAGAAAGAAGATTAGGCATAGTTATAAAATAAAGGCATTCATACTATCTAAGGAAATGCAGTAAAGTTTGTTACAACCAGTAGTTAAATAAACTGGGGAAAAATATTTATCAATATTTTACTTGTAAAAAATATAAATAATTTCTCAACCAGAAATTATTAAACAAAGTCAATCACTAATTATTTAGTATTTTTGAATGAGTGATAAAATTTGAAATTTAGTTTTAATTAAAATATTTCAAATTATATATTATATATATATATATATATATATATATATATATATATATATGTAAATTCATAAGCCTGTATATCAATGATTTTAGTAACAGTAGAATTGGTAACAAATTACGTTTAAATAATACAATATGTAAATTTAATGAATGTCATTTAACTGCTGGCACAAAATAACATCATAAATTAAATTTGAAATTTATAATAATTGATATAAACTTAGTCAACCTCCCTGCAATAAATATCAAAATAATTTTAGTTTATTAGCTAAGGACTTTAAGATTTTATTTCAGAATTTTATTATTTAAGAATTTATTTCACTTACAAATTTCTTTATTTTTAAATTCAGTTTCCAACAAAAGTCAAAGGAGTAAATTTTATTGAATTAATCCTGTGTACAAAAATATTAAATTTAATTATTTCATAACTAGTAAATCATAATAGTAAATTCATAAAATCAATGCAATTAATAGAATCCAGCCTATTAGAGTCAGTCATATTTATTTAATAATAAATAGCTAGAAATCCATGTGCAACCTAAAGGTAATCGAGCAACCCATCCAGAGAAATTAATTAAATTAAATTATAAACTATGAGTTAGCTTAAGGACTAGTTGGTTTTGCTTTAAAGCCCAGGAGTTGATACTCACTGGCAGGTTTTACCATATGAAACACAGGACCTCTTTTAGGAGAATATGGTAAGACTCTATTTTGCACGGACTTCACTAAAGCATGCGCATGGTGGAGAGTTGTCTTCAAAGCATGGTAAGGCAAATTTATGATGTGATAAATTTTATGTGTTTTCAGCTGACATAAATTAGACCATATAACAGATCACTGACTTTACCATGACTTTAAATACACTTTATAGGCAACGTTCCCAGGGTTTACTTATTAGATGGGATTTTAAATACTTGCTCATGTAACTAGGTGGTAGACAACTTTCGACAGGTTGATGGTTGCCGGGGTGATGCACCGTTGCAGTGTGTGTGTGTGTGTGTACTTGAATTTGTACTGTATGACTATGCACTCATGAAGAGCAATCCTTTACACCACACACCAATCAAACGTTTGATGCATTGACCATAACTTAAATATAAGTCATCATTCACTCTTCCTTTTCAGGCGATAACATCTCCACTGATCTTTCTAAACGACTTTTCTAGTTGAATTTACTTTTGGCCAGAAAAAGGTGCAAGACGTAGTTAAACGTCAGTAGGTCTCATCGCATCGGATTGAACGTGTTACAACATTACTTCAACGTTTTCTCGATTAAAAAAACTCATTTAATTTTTTTACATATTTCAAAATTTTCTCCTTGTCAAATGAACGTTTTTGGAGAGTTTCAGAGAGAGTCTGTCGTTACAATGTACTTTATAGTCAACTGCACTTCGATAGATCTAACGTGTTGAGGATTATGCATTAGGCTATAATTTATGAAAAAAAGCGATGTGCTTTTTAAGGTATTTTCAATAAATCTATGAGTATGCATCCACTTATCTCCCAGTATAAAATTTGAGCAGGTTGTTTTTTTGGGGGTTTTAATATTTTTTTATTGGTTTTAGATAGTTTACCATTCTTTTTGATGTTTCCGGTAAACGTTAATTATTTAATTTTTGTATTTGGTACCAAAAACATGTTAGGGAATGGCAAGTGATTTTACAAGTCGCTAACCATAGGGTATGATTCAAATACAAATTATTTATCTATATAAAAAATCTAAGCTTTAAAACACTTTCATGAGTATTTGATTTTACTTAGTACATTTGTATTAAGCGAAAGATTTTTCCTGGTTAACACTATCAGCATTTTCAAAACTTATTTATTACCGTATAATTCTGTAACTACATCAGGACAATTCATATATGTGTACTAAGTTTAAAAATTGGTTATGTTCATCCTATCTGTCTGATTAAATAAACACCAATAATCTCTATCCATTAAATTCTTTAATTTTTAGATGTCATCAAATATGCTAAAACAATTTTTTTTATTTTGTGTATACATGCTTCTTAATTAATTTATTTTATTTTTATATATTTCCAAATTTTCATAATATTTATTTTTTACCTTTTTTGAACATACCTAATTTCAAGTTATATATGTCAGGAAATATTTTAAAATTAATGAAACATTTAAGAATTATGACTTCCGTGGACTATATTGCAAATACATTTAATAAATTAAAAAATCCTATAATCCTAACCTAATTCACATCTACGGGTACCCAACAGAGTGACCCTCGCAGAATCCTTCACTCTACGATTGAAGGAGAAACGCAATGTTTTGACAAACTTTTCCATATTAAACATTAAAGAAACATATTTATCAATACATTCATTGAGACTGTTATCTTTTTTTAATTTTAAAACTCATATACAGTTTGCATTAGAGTAAATTGGACCTCACTTATAAGCCTTTGTAACAAACTTAAATATTATATAACTGCCCTTGTCCACATGTCGAGTTTTCGAAAATGCTATATAACATAAGAAGTAAGGGTCTTATTCAAAAGAAAATACAGACGACGTTTTCAGTAAGAAATAAGAAACGAAATGTTACCAATATAATTGTTGTAACCGTATAACTGAGATACGAGTTCATAATTTTCAAACATCGAGTTTCTATCACTAAGAAAGCAAACAGCAATTTCGACTCTATAAACATCAATATATTTCAAGATATTTACAGGCTAATACAAAGAACTAAGTAGATGTATTACGCGTGGAACTGAAAGCGAATCACCTTTGCTTTTCATTTGTACAGTTTTCGTTAAATTAAATAACAGTATTGTGTTTTTAAAGTGCACTTTGCCACTGAATAACCTTCATGCCAGTTTCTTAACGACTAAACACGCGTCGTGTATAACCGCACGTTAGATAACGTATATATATGATTATGTACGTTAGAAAACATTTTCCCCTAAAAATTTGTTTTCTATTTCGAATACCTACCACATTCAACCACAATCCGAAAATCATAGTCGTAGGTACAAGAAAAAACGATTTGTTTCATTTTCTTCTTCTTCTTTTGCTTATTGTTTAACTTTTACAGTTTAGTAACCTGTTTCGTTTATTTTATTAGTATCGTAATTTAATTACTTTACTTTGGAGAAAACAGAGGTTACTCTCTATTGATAAACTTGGAACTAAGATAGGTCTAACTTCTTATTTTTTTTATTATTTTTTTTTGAGTTTATACTTAAATTTGTTTTTAAGACTAAATTCATTTATTCTTAAACATTGTAATAAATATATATATTACTTAAAATACCTGATCGAAAATTATTGTTTATAGATTTTTATTTTCGCTCAACGGTGTAAGATCTATTTATGAACACTTTGCTGATTAATTCTCTAGATATGTACACCACGCAATACGAATGTAATTTATCTTATGCTTTGAAACGTCACGTGCTAACAGCGGTAATGGATACATGTTCCACGTATCTCAGCAAGTGTTTGAAATAAGTAAACAGCTCCACTCTTGTCTTCATCATAAATCAGAAACTCATGGCTCATGAATACTGAGAAGAACGTGTGCCGAAAGGCTCTGTAGATATGTTTTGCGCAATGCTATATCCCATTCTATGGAAGATATTGTGTTACCCCTCCCGTTATATCTACAATTCTGGTCCTTCAATATTATTTTACCCGATTCAATTAATTGAACAGATTTTGCTACAACATTTTGAAAGTGCAATTAAATTAACCTAAAAATAGGTTATATTTAAGAATAGAGCTCAAAACATTTTTTTAAACTTATACTCCAGTTATACTAGTTTATCTATAAAATTAGTATCAGAGGGGGATTAAGATATCAGACATTTTCGAATGACGTCACTAATCTAATGGTCTAGTAATGCTGGTTAGGTACCTTTGTACCAGGTCCAAAGAGTTGGAGCGATGAAGCAGACGCACTTACACACTGTGAGCCACCTGTAGAGCTATAGGACTCTTGTATTGCTGGATCCACTTGAAGTGATTTCCGACTACCGTGTCGGATTCATCTCTAACGCTATTCATCTGCATATGGTATCTGCATATGTTGTAGTTGCAGATATACCATGAAGCTCTTACTACGGTTTGTAATATTCTATTTTCGAAGTGATCGATAACTCATAGACAGTATCCGTTTAGTGTCAATAAGAGATTGAGCGCTTGTTTGTATCCAAACATTTAATTCTGAATAATTACCTAGAACAAAAACTAATTACCTTTACTTTAAAAAGGGATGTTGAGCAAAAGTGTAATGCACGCCTGTAAGTTTAAGACGTTGTTTTATAACAAGCGAATAGGCGCGTGTACTAAGAATAGAACCAATAAAGCACAACAAGTGGACGCATGATTTAGCTTCTTCTAACTACGTGTTACTACTTGCCCCTGAATTGTAACATACTTGTCAAATTTCTAATTGCAAAAAGGTTTGTTACATGATATATTGTTGCTTAGTAAATCTAAAATCGGCTTTGCCTAAAAGACATTTTTATTTATTTGAAAAAAATGTTTTATCAATGGAGCTAGCAGAAAATTTCCAGGGAAGATTCTGAATGCACAATGGTGGCATTGTTACGTTTAGTTTGTTGTTTTAAATTTAAAAGTGAACTAGTGTAACTAATATTATATGTTTTAACAAAGCCTCATGAGTGTAAGAGATTGCCAAAGGTATCTTTTAAATTTAAATTTTTTAAATATTTTTGGTTCCAATAAAATCAGTATATAAAATACCAGAATGCTTTATTCATAATTTTGTCAGAGAACATTTTCAAAAGATGTAAAATTAAATATTTTATTTTGTTAAGTAATAAAATAAATGTAACATTTTGAATAAAACATTGTTTTGAAAACTAAAAGTCTTTTATAAATATAAACGAGAATTTAATGTAACCTGTCTTTGGTAGAGCTATTAAACAGACAGCCAGTCTGCCTTAGTTAATAGTTAGATACAATCGTTTACACAAACAATTGACCCGGAGAGTCACTGTAAGTACAAGTGGATAAAGGTATTTAAAGTTTTTAAAATAAGTCAATTCACTCTACAACCCATTTGCAAAACCGGGGGTTTACACAATTACTAAACAATTTTGATTATTTATCACAACGTTAAGGAAATATCTGTTTTAGCTACGTTTTGGCGCTTAGTGCCACTTGTAAATTATAGGTTATCCCTTATTTCATCTGAACGTGAAATTACAACATTAACAGTTTACATCGAAGACAAAATCTTCCCTCTAAAATCAAAAAATAAACTTGGGTGAATATAAAACTGAAATGAAAAAAGATAGGCCTATATGTAGTTAACGAAATAAAATGGGAAAACAAATTAGTGAATGAACTATAATTACATAATAAAGATTAAATCTATCTGTAAAATTATACGGTATAGAAATTATTCAAAGTTTAACGTAACAAAACTATATTTATGATTGTGTCTCATTTAGGAACATTGACGTTTTGTTCTAATATAGAAATATTCAAGGATAATAATTAAAAAAGATAATATACATTAACCATATTTTTAAATAGATAAAACCTCTAAACCACAAATAACATTTTATTTAAACCTTATGTACATTTCGATTGCCCAGCAATCATCTTCAGAGGTATTTAAAAAATACAACTAACTTTAAACAACATAATACAACAAATATATAGGCATAAACCGGCAACTACTTCGCCACGCCCCTTATTTAAAAAACTAGTACGACCAATCACGTTGCAGTAAATTCCCCCTCTACAACTTGTTCCGGTCTTCCCCCTCTCGTGGTGAAGAGTTACCGTTACAACTATTTCAATTTTACTAAAAAACAATAATATTCCTTATTAACAAAGTTATAACTATCTCCTAATTAATGAATATAACTGAGATTTAGGGATAGGCCATTTATCACAATTTAATAAATTATTTTCGTCATATTTGTGAATGTACAAACTTTCAAAACTATTCAAAAGACCTTTTGAATTAACATTTTTCAATAATTTTAGATCATTTAATTCTAAAGTGTGTTTAGTGTTTAGAATATGTTCTGCAACACTAGATTTTTCAGGTCTTTGAAATTTTATATTGCTAATATGTTCATTAAATCTGGTGTATCTTTATGCCTATATATTTGTTGTATTATGTTGTTTAAAGTTAGTTGTATTTTTTAAATAAATCTGAAGATGATTGCTGGGCAATCGAAATGTACATAAGGTTTAAATAAAATGTTATTTGTGGTTTAGAGGTTTTATCTATTTAAAAATAAACATTACGCCACAGTTGCTTCATATAGTTACATTAATCATAGATTACCAATTCCTTTTTATTAAACACAATTAACATTTTTAACTGAATCTTCTTGTCACTATTAATGAACAATGATTGTTCATAATCAATGGATTGTTTGGAGATCATGTTAACTATTCCATTTTGATACAAATTTCAATTATTCCTCAACGAAAGTAACCTAAGTCTTCAAAAAGTATAATCAAAGAAAATATAATTTCAAATTATGTTTTGTAAAAATTCCATCACAATTTACAAGTCTTTGACTTGTTAATTACGCTCATTAGTAAACGCTCCTTTGAACAACTTTACTGTGCTTTAGTTAACCAGAGATGCATTCAAAACTTTCCAATAAATTCATTATTTTCAATTATCGTTAAATAGCAAATCAAAGAAAAGGTGCTGTTAAAGTCATACCTTGAGCCTACATTTTCAAAGTACTACAGAACGAAAAAAAAAATATTGCTTGAGTTCTTTTCCATTTTATTTGTATTATTATAACCATTTTAGCCTATCCCTTTCTATCAATGTTGATTTTTCAGAATTGGGTTTAACTCGTTTAAATTATTAACAAACTCTGACGACGCGGAACGTTAATAACTCTTCAGCATGTGCCTTTCAATTGTATCTCTTGTCCTAAGTGTTTATAGCGTGACCGAATAACCTTTGCTACTGCAGGGAAACACAGAATCAGTATTTCTCATATTTTTCGCTCGCAATGTTTATTTAGTCTAGCAATATGAGTACTGAATCTATAATAATAGACAATGTTCTCGTTTTATAAAGGTAATGGTAATTTATTAGGCAAAAAAATCAATATTCTTTAAAAATGGCTGGTATTACACACACACTCTCTCTTTCTCTTCCACACACACACACACACACACACACACACACGCACAAACACACACACACACACACACACACACACACATACTGACACACACACACACACACACACACACACACACACACACACACACACACACACACACACACACACACACACACACACACACACACACACACACATATATATATATATATATATATATATATATATATATATATAGCCTATATATATTAAATATGGTGATATGTTATCTTGTAATATAGTTATTAAATTAAAAATATTTAAAAAACAAGAATACTGTTAATGCATATATTATTCAAAGCTTTTCGACGATAAAACAGTACCAGCATCTTCAGGAAAAATAAACAAAGTTACAAGATTATTTAAAGAAACAAATTTACAAATTACTTATAAAACTGATAATAAAATTACAAGTTTAATAAACAATAACAATAGTCAAAACAATATGCACGAAAGAAATGGTAAATATAAAATGTCAAGATTGTAATAAATTGTACGTAAGACAAACAAAAAAGAAATTAAAAGGAAGATACAAAGAACATTTAAACGCCTATATTAATCTAAACATATAAAAATCAAATTTTGCGACTCAATTTATTAATAATGTAAAGAAATTTCCTGAAATAGCAAATATGAAATTAATTAAAGGATTAAACTAAGGAAAACAGATGAATATATGTGAAACATTGGAAATTTAAAAACATAAAGTTAAAGACAGATTGTTCGATGAACATATTAAAGTGAGATAAATGCACCAAACTATTTATAAGGTCATTGATGTTATAGAAAAATTTACGTAAAATGCAATTCTTATAAAAATATGGTTGTTTGTATTACATATGATTTAATGTTTCAGGTAATGAAGGTGACTACTAACGAGCACGAAGGATAAAGATTGGGAACATAGAATTAGGATAAAGACATAAAATCCCTTGTTAAAGGATATATGGTGGACCATGACGTCACGTAGAGTCATATACCTAAAGATTTATTACTAACTGTCTAACGAATAGGTTATCCTACAATATAGAGTGTTTTGAGAGAAGTGGGATAAATATATTTATATGTGTTGGTAAATAAAGCAGTGGAAAGAGCGGGATGACTGCCTGCTGAACTGCACATATTGGAAAATAATGAGATCAAGGGGGAGTATCGCTTTCCTGGAATAAACCTGCTCTCAACCTGGGTTTAGAAAGGTATCTACTTCTTACTCAGTCAGTAAGGTGGTTTGTGTTATTCAATTACAGAAAGCAATTACTTTTTATGCCTAGGTTTTGTTTTGATACATTATAACTATCCCCATCTTTTTCATCGAAATATAATGCATAATAAATTTACTTCATATAAAACATGTTTAACTACACATATGTTTAGTTCAATATGATCACATCGCCTCAGATACAACCTTTTTCATTTCTTACCTAGAACGGAGTGAGTGGAATGCTTCCATTATTCCCTCCAGACATAATATACCTTTTGTTTTTAAAGGATATCTATTTCCCAGAAGCTTAGAGCTTTCTTTTTAATTCTAACCTATCACTTGGCAGGTGGGTGGGACTCCTGAAATGGACTTTAGAAATGGTAGATAAGGTATATAGTGGTAGGAGTCGCTATCTTAGGTCAAGAAATACGTTTAGCTAACATAGGAAAGTAAAATATATGGTTTAAGGTAAAGTTTTGCTTGTATTAGGTTTTTGTAATGTAATATTTGATAAAACATTTGGAAGAATTCAACTGTTAAATTTTTACGGACGTTGAATAAAGAATAGAACAATTTTACACCTAATAATTTTTTCTTAATTTACATACAATTGTGTTTATTATTATTTAAACACTTTATTTTAATAAAAGCCCGAAGATATTGTTTTACTTTGGTATACGATTAGCACGAAAACAGTGTGTTTACTCTTACAGGTACTGTCACTGTCTGTCGCTCTGTCATTAAAGGTTTCACTGTCCACATTGATTACATAATTTACGCTCAGCAAAATGTTCTCTTTCACGCCAAAAAAATCCTTTTCTAGAAAGTTCTAGACAAATATAGCTGTTGTGTCCGATCAAGTGAGACTTGGCGCTAGGAATAAGCACTACCCGTTTATGTCTAGAAGGTTCTCTCATTTATCGGGTTGTAGTAATGCCGGAGCAAGCACTAAGGGGTTTGTACATGTCCTTTACAATTGTAAATGAAATTGTCCTGTTACGAACAACTAAAAAATATTTAATGTTAGTTTTGTGAATTAAACTCTTTGTTTCATCAATTGAATTGAATTAAGCTGGTATATTTTACAACAAAATTAACTAGGCTAGACCAGTTAGAAACTTTAAATCTGAGATACAAAAATGAAAAACAGCAGATACTTGTATTTGAGAAATTGTATTATGATGAGGACCGCGATTAGGTTCTCTAAATGGCAGGACTACATCTGTTAAAATACGTCCACTGAATGCTCAGTGGTCAAAAACAATGAAGAAACCTGTTTCTTCATAAAACATTTGACATTTTTCAGGAACTGTTTTATTTGTATAAACATTATTGACACAAATATTTGTAAACTGTTTTAGCTATATAAATGGTATAAGCTTTCGAGAGTCAATCAACAAGTAACTACTTCTAATTTTCCTCAGAGGAACATTGTTGAACCGCTGCTCCTCAACTTGTTTAGAAAAGATATTCCAACGGCAGGAAACATTCGACAGTGAAGTATATATATCGGTGGTGTGTGTGTGTAATAGACATTTAAATGCAAATTAAATTTGACCTTCTTGATTTATAAACTCTTATAATTATAGAGATAAAGTTGATGTTACGAAAAACTTATTTCTTTGAAAATCCAACCACGCATAATATTCAGACTAAAATTTAGTGGAATAAAAATGAATTATGAAATTTATTTGTGTTATGAAAAATATCTATAAATGTTATATAAAAATGTCTATAGTCCTGCTATATTTTGTTCCTTATTATAAACGTCGTTGTTGGCAGGTGTGGCAGCGTACGGAATTCATTTCTGTAATTACATAAATCCTTCTGCTCACAGATGCTGTAGGAGTCAAGGAAGCAAACGAAGGTTACTTCAAGATTTTCGCAATTGAGTAATAACAAAAAAGTAGGTTATTGTCTGTTTCTCTTTTATTGTTTCCGACAGAATCTATTTTTTTTATCTACGTTTAATGCTTCTGAATATCCAAAATGATGTTGTTGGCGATAATTTTTCCACACTGTCCAAATTATATTTTAGACAGTATACTGGGACACCTTTATTGTTTCAGGATGGTTCTGGTTTTATTGTTATAAATTACGCTCTTCCATTTCATTTTTATAAGTAATCCACATTTTTCAGTTTACGTCTATTGTTCTAACCTTCGTAAATGTCTTGATCCTAGTTCATACTTTTATTTCTCCCAGTTAACGAAAAATCTAATCCCCGTTTATTCTACCGACGTTGCACACATTTTGTAGTTCTCATTTTCCAGGATCTCCAAATGACACAGTACAAAGTTACACATTTATTGGTCATGGCGCTAAAACGTAACTAGAACACATTTATTGCTCATGGCGCTAAAGCTTAGCTAGAACACATTTATTGCTCATGGCGCTAAAGCTTAGCTAGAACACATTTATTGCTCATGGCGCTAAAACGTAGCTAGAACACATTTATTGCTCATGGCGCTAAAACTTAGCTAGAACACATTTATTGCTCATGGCGCTAAAGCTTAGCTAGAACACATTTATTGCTCATGGCGCTAAAGCTTAGCTAGAACACATTTATTGCTCATGGCGCTAAAACTTAACTAGAACACATTTATTGCTCATGGCGCTAAAACTTAGCTAGAACACATTTATTGCTCATGGCGCTAAAACTTAGCTAGAACACATTTATTACTCATGGCGCTAAAACGTAGCTAGAACACATTTATTGCTCATGGCGCTAAAACGTAACTAGAACACATTTATTGCTCATGGCGCTAAAACTTAGCTAGAACACATTTATTGCTCATGGCGCTAAAACTTAACTAGAACACATTTATTGCTCATGGCGCTAAAACGTAACTAGAACACATTTATTGCTCATGGCGCTAACACTTAGCTAGAACACATTTATTGCTCATGGCGCTAAAGCTTAGCTAGAACACATTTATTGCTCATGGCGCTAAAACGTAGCTAGAACACATTTATTGCTCATGGCGGTAAAACTTAGCTAGAACACATTTATTGCTCATGGCGCTAAAGCTTAGCTAGAACACATTTATCGCTCATGGCGCTAAAGCTTAGCTAGAACACATTTATTGCTCATGGCGCTAAAACTTAACTAGATCACATTTATTGCTCATGGCGCTAAAACTTAGCTAGAACACATTTATTGCTCATGGCGCTAAAACTTAGCTAGAACACATTTATTACTCATGGCGCTAAAACTTAGCTAGAACACATTTATTGCTCATGGCGCTAAAACGTAACTAGAACACATTTATTGCTCATGGCGCTAAAGCTTAGCTAGAACACATTTATTGCTCATGGCGCTAAAACGTAGCTAGAACACATTTATTGCTCATGGCGCTAAAACTTAGCTAGAACACATTTATTGCTCATGGCGCTAAAGCTTAGCTAGAACACATTTATTGCTCATGGCGCTAAAGCTTAGCTAGAACACATTTATTGCTCATGGCGCTAAAACTTAACTAGAACACATTTATTGCTCATGGCGCTAAAACTTAGCTAGAACACATTTATTGCTCATGGCGCTAAAACTTAGCTAGAACACATTTATTGCTCATGGCGCTAAAACTTAGCTAGAACACATTTATTACTCATGGCGCTAAAACTTAGCTAGAACACATTTATTGCTCATGGCGCTAAAACGTAACTAGAACACATTTATTACTCATGGCGCTAAAACTTAGCTAGAACACATTTATTGCTCATGGCGCTAAAACGTAACTAGAACACATTTATTGCTCATGGCGCTAAAACTTAGCTAGAACACATTTATTGCTCATGGCGCTAAAACTTAGCTAGAACACATTTATTGCTCATGGCGCTAAAACTTAGCTAGAACACATTTATTACTCATGGCGCTAAAACGTAACTAGAACACATTTATTGCTCATGGCGCTAAAACTTAGCTAGAACACATTTATTGCTCATGGCGCTAAAACCTAGGTAGAACACATTTATTACTCATGGCGCTAAAACTTAGCTAGAACACATTTATTGCTCATGGCGCTAAAACGTAACTAGAACACATTTATTGCTCATGGCGCTAAAACGTGACTAGAACACATTTATTACTCATGGCGCTAAAACTTAGCTAGAACACTCTTATTGCTCATGCCGCTAAAACGTAGCTAGAACACATTTATTGTTCCATGTTTGAATAGGTATTGTGGTATGAGTTTTGTCGCATGCTTATTGTTCCAAGCTGACCAAATTACCTGTGTCAGATTTTATTATCCTAGAAACACTAAAAAAAAAAAAATGTTTTTAGTCCTTGAAATTACTTTTATTGTTCCAAAATGTCTAAATGTATTAGTTTATATTTATTGTATCTTTTTTTTAAATTCTGTAGTTTCGGTTTACATATTGTTTTGTCGTTCAAGCCAATTATGATGCTCAACAAAAGTAAATATTTAAAGTATTGACTCAAATCTCCCTAAAGATTCGTTTCTCCGTCTTCATCAGTGGTTTGCTAAAACTAACCAGTAACACACTAACGTTATTGTTACCAAAGCAATGATGAAGTCGACACGTATCGTCGAAACTAATATGGATTATTAAGCTAGTCTTTAGTCAGGTTTAAGTGTATTCTTAATATCCACTTTTAGTGAATTCAATTCCCTAGCAAAGTCCTACTTAACATAATATGTTCCACATTTATTTTTCTGGGCTGCCCATATTATGTAAGTTTTTATAGGCAGTCCAAATGGTGTAGTTCATGTTTATTATTCCAATTATCGCTAGTTACAAATTTTACATTTTTTCCACCTGTAAAAACGTTTGCTTTAATAATATTGTTCAAGCCTATAAAAATTGTATGTTTATTGTTTCAGACTCTAGCAATTGTTGTAAAACGTACAATTAGCGTTTGTTTTCATTTCAATTTCAACATCTTCATGTAGTAATTAGGCTTTGGGAATATCCTATATTATAAAGAAAGCATTCCCACAGAATAGGCTCCACATTAGCAATGCTATTCTCACTCGATCGGGTTCAAATATTTTCAATTAAAAGTAAATATTATTTTATCCCGAGGTAAAATGTTTAGTGTAAACTCTTGAGACAAATTAAATTAACTATGATGAATCTTGTATTTGCTTTCACTAAAGTGCTTTACATTTAATAGTTGTGTTGGTTAATTACTAACCTCATTTTAAAGTAGTAATATAAACTGTATTGTACATTTCTAAATTTATTCGGGTAAATTTTGCGTTTTTTATGCTTTAATATTAAAAGTTTCAGTACTGTAGAGAGTTAAAACTAACCGCATATCATTAAGCTGAATTAAAAACAACAGTAAATATGCTAACGATTTTAATTTGAAAATCGTATTTAATTTAAGAAATTTAATTGTAAACACTACCACAGAAAGTTAGGATGTAATTATTTGTTTTTTTTGCAAATGAATGACTATCTATTATTTTGAAATTTTTCTGTAATAAAATTCATAATCACTACTAACGTATTTGTAAAACAAAGTGCTAATTTAGCTCCATACGCTTTCCTGGGACAAGTGTTTAATCTTTCACACTTATAAAACATAGTACAAAAATTTTTAACCTGGCATTTACTTCGAAGAAAACTATAGCAAACACAATGTAAACCAGTAAATGCTTTTAAAATTTGGTAAGGTAACGAAAGGCTTGTTATTGTTGTGAAATAAACAGGGTTTATTCTGTGCGTATTATGTGACCAAGATGGAGGACATTTAAAGTCTCCGCTATCTATGCTTTGTGAATAAAATGCAGAACCAAAATTGCGTTTACTGCATTATCTTCCACTACAATTTCGTGAATTGTATAATACAAAATAATGTATATCCCATGAAACAATAAACAATGTGTGCATTAAATCACGATTTCCACTAAGACTGTACTCACAAAGTCGCATATGCCATACTCACACTTACTTCACGTGAATGTCTCCACTAATCAACAAACCGACAATTTCCTTCACAAAGGTTTGAGGAAAATTAATGTCAGAGTTGAGCTGTACCGCCCCAATCTGGATACGCCGGTCGTTGTACATAATTCACATTCCAGAGCTGGGTGACCCTCAGCGAATGGGTTAATAATAACTCTAAAATAATGGTTGTCCCTAAATTGATTACGTCATTAAATCTAATCATTTTAGAGATTCGATATATGTTTACCATAGTGTTTATTCTAAGGATAAGTTTGGATTATAATATTCGTATGCTTTAAAATTATTAAAAATAAAATACCGCTTTGGTGTTATTTACTGCTTCTTTCAACATTTAAAATAATTTCTTAATTATTTCTTCTTGTGTATCGTTATAGAGAAGAAATTATTAAAAAATATTCTTCCAAAAATATTTTAAATATTTGTTAAACTTATTTAAAGTAATGTTGCAGGCATATTTTTAAGTAATACTTTAGCAATGTTGCAGGAACAGTAATAATTTCCGTGATGCCTAATGGTAGGCAATAAGAAGTTACATACAATAAATATGATCATGACTGTACCCGTATTGTACATTGTTTGCGTTACTTTTGCCAAGTAGTAATTATAATTTTTATTTGCTTTGCAAGAAGAAACCAAATTTGTACTGACAGATCTTTCACTGAACTATTGAGTCCCTATAAATTACGCTCCGTAATAGATGAAAAACTGTTTCCAAATTTAAAAAAGTTTAAAAAAAATACAAAAACTATATTTTGTGTGTAACTTAATGAAAATAATGTATAATACATTTAACGAAAATGTTTTAGAAACAGACTCATTTTGTAATTTTATTATGTTCTTAACACTTTTTAAGTTTTATTTCTCATATTTAGGAATAAATTATTTTATAAGTAATTACTAGAGGTTAGATTGATTAATTCGAATGTCTGAAGTTAAAATCAAACATTCAGTATATCTCAGAATATAGATTCAAAGTATGAGATAAAATAGACTCTACAATATCCGTCCCTTCAAATTTCAAAAAGAATGCCGGCTTTTAATTAAAGTAGAATGATCGTCATTCTCCTAAATATTGTGGTTTTTCCAGGAGGCTCTGGCTTGCCTCATTGTTCTTTGTAAACATATAATCATTATGAATAGTAAGACATATTAAAAACTACAAAGTCCTGTTAATACTAAACCAGAACATAGTGAAGGGAAGAACAATAACACCCTTCCGTCATAATAATACAACTATTATTTTTGGAACCGGGTAAAACGAGTCCCATGTAAATATCTAAGGACGTTTGAGATATGACCAACACCAGCCTGATATTCTAGATGTCTGATGATCTCTTGGTAATGCTGCACTAAACCAAAAGTTAAATACGCTCAAGCCTACGCACTGCCGCCCCGTGAGCCAGCGGTAAAGCTTTACGAATCTGTGTTGCTGAAGCCGCTCGAAGCTATTTAGTGCTGCATCTGTGGCCTCCTATCTAATCCTATTCGTCTTCCGCATGCTGCCATTTAGTATTTAGCCATATTTTGCGCGACGAACGAGATTTCGTCTGCAAAACGTCTACGGGATATTTTTCGCGTAGAAAGGGAATAGTCGGGACCATGTAGCCTCGTACTGGCCCTTGAGAGATCGCTCGAGTTTTCTCGTGTACTACCACTTCTGAAAACTTATTCAGAATACATCAACAGGCTCTGCATTTATACATATTCAATAAATGTTATGCCTATACAAAATTCAAGATTGTATGTTATTTCATACCGTAGCTAATTTATCATTTAATTTATCTGATACAGACCATCTTATGCATGTCAGTGTTTTGACAGTCCTCATCATGTTTGTCGGAAAGTATTTATACTGACTTAACCCAGCTTTCCATTTCCCTTCTCAACTATTTCGATCTCTCAAGCCTAAGCCGTGGGTTAAGTTGCCACCCCCCGCATAATACCGGTATTAGGATACTACCCTGAATGAGGCTCCCCTGTAGTTATCTCGTTGAGACTGGATTATTTTCTACCATGTTTATCGTGGAAAATTCTGCCCTCATGGTAGGGTTTAGTTATTTGCCTATTTTCATCTGAACGTTTGCAAAAAATATTAAACTGAAAGCAAGCTTTCTTGGAATAACCTAGAGACATGTAAGAGCTTACCTTTTTCGACTCCAAGGTCCCCTCAATTACTTCCACAATTCGGTCGAACTTATCTTTAGAAAAGTGCTTGGTCCGTAAGCCGTAGTACAGACAATCTTTAAATATCCATTTAGGTTACTGCAGAAACTGGCATTCAAAAACCTTAGATATCAATGGAAGCAAAGTTATTGTAGTATAAGATTAGACATTGAATTGTTTTAACATGCTTTTAACGAGCTCATGACATCAGCCAAAGAAATTACTGAGCTCGTTCTTGCTCCTGGGGTGAAAATCAGGGACAAGATTTTCGCCGCTGTCAACATCGGCCTCTACGAAGAACATATGATGGGCGATGTTGAGAAGGAGCTCCGCACTAAACGCCGATGGCGGAACAAGCAGCGGGAATGGCAAAGGCGGAAGCAGCCTCCCTAGTAAAATAAGTTATTTGATGTATTAAAATAAAATTGTAATTTTTTTGGTATTCTTTTTAAATATGTGATGTCTTTGTAAAAAGTTATTGAAATAGGATTAGACATTGAATGGTTTTACGTGCTTCACTTCCTTGAAACCCGCCATTGTTTGGATGGATCACTTGCACACCAGCTTTGAAAGGCTACTCAATTACTATTTGTCCAGTGGTTAGATCATACCTAAGTGGCTGTCTTGGGTGGAACTAAGAAGAGTTTTCTAGGTTTGGCTCTGTTTTTTCCAAACTGCTTCTTGTCGGTGATTACGAAACTTTCTCAGGTTAGTTGCTATCACCCAAAGAGTTTAATATTTCCCCAGATCTAGACGGAAGCTCTCCTAGTTCGTCCTTTACAAACATGATTACGATCGTCAAAGTTCCAATGTCCAACATAATTTAAAATATTTTTTAAGGAGACCAAACATGTTTAACAAAGGAACACTCTTTAAGGTCAATTTGAATCAAGATAATTCATGTCATTAGAGACCTAATATGAATGACCGTTAAATAAAACATAGGCCTTTCATTCTACGAAAATGTTTACTGGATACGGCAAATATTATTTTAAACACAGGTTTTGTCAGCACAAAGCAGCTCTTGCGTGTTGATACTACTATATGTTTTAATCGGTCTGATCACGAAATATTATAATAAACAAGTGCATCGTTCATAATAGAAAATTTACGAAATTAATCAAGTTTAATTTTTTGTTTGACATTCTAAAATATATTTGGTACATTTGTGTCAATTTAATTTCAATAAAGACAGATTTTTACTAAATATCTGTTCATATAGAGAATAGCTAGCTTTAGACCATGAATTTATTCAAGGTCGATATCAAGAACACTAGTTTTATTATTTATCAGTGGTCTGGCTCTAACCAATCAGATATTACCGACGCACTACCAATATCCATTATATACGATCAGGAAGAGGGTAACTAGCTTTACAGTATTTACAGGTTTGCGTAAAATATTTCACAATATACTTGAAATGGTGCAGGAGTTGGATGAAGAAAGCAAGAGTCTCTTAGCATAAAGATAATGTTTCGCGGGATCAACATTGGTTTAGAGTCAGAGCCAAGGGAAATACAGTGGATAACAAGAGTTAAACAAAACGTATCTTCACTTACATGGTAGTAATAACCTTATAGAGACAAGGTGAATTACCTAACTGACAGGATTATAAGGGATTGCAACAGGAACAGAAGCGTTACAGGACTGTCGGGAAACGCCCCGACACGAAGTAGAACAGGGAGCAACAATAATATGGCCGGTGACTTGGGAAAAGGTATAGTGAGATAAAGCACGAGTCATGGCTCATGAAACATGAACTACGCTGTATAGGAACATTCTTTCTAAGCATCAACGTGAGTAACGAGTCAATAAGAAGAAGAATACGGCTGAAGAAAAAGTTCCGCAAGGAAAGGCATGACCTACGTGACAGAAATCACGAGTTGAGTGAGCATGTAAGAGATATCGGACATAATGTAAAAGATATGTAGCAAAGAAGGAATATGATTTATATATAGGACAGGAGGCAAACGTTAAGAGTGAGAGGTACAAATAATGGAACATAAGGAACTATCTCTATAAGAGGCAATGGAAATATGACAGGAGGCACGACTTACGACACAGGAGGCAAGAGTTAGATGACTGAAGGCAAGACCAACTCTACATGACGCGTGATTCACTTTATTCCTGCTCCTGCTTGTGGAGAGAAACGAATAAGTGTTTCGGATATTTCATGTGTAAGAGTTCCATTATAGGA
The DNA here is from genome assembly GCA_036971475.1 of Prosapia bicincta. Taxonomy (NCBI): domain Eukaryota; kingdom Metazoa; phylum Arthropoda; class Insecta; order Hemiptera; family Cercopidae; genus Prosapia; species Prosapia bicincta. The sequence continues at coordinate 175,308,729 of JBAIZL010000002.1, forward strand.
TCCACATGTAACGTGACACTAATATCCGAGAAGATGTACACGTTATGTGATCAAACTCATTACTTATTTAGCAATAAGAATGATTTTAGCGGCAAGAAGACATTGCTAATGAGGAAGGATAATGGGTTGCCACTTAGGACAGGGGAGAGAATTCAAGAATAAAGGGGTTGGAGGGTTGAATAACGCTGCAGTAGGAACGAGTTATGACGATTAAACAAAGAAATAATGGGAAGGAAGTGTTACTAACGCAAACAGTGGCCAAAGAAAGATATATTTGTTGAATTTGAATAGAAATGTGACAAATTTAGCTCCGATAAGTAAGCAAAATGTTACACGTTTTAACAACTATGCAAGTGTTGAAACGTCATTTCATAAAAATCACGATTTAAATACATTTATCATTTTTCCACTTCAACGATTACTGGAAATTTACTGTAATTACTGAATATTTCAATTTTGGATTTGTTAACAGTTGAACAAACACATTTTAACTGAAAATCCAAGTATTTATTTTAAGTGATTTTATTTAAAAATCGTTAATATCCAAATACGTCACATTTTATCTGCCTCTCAATTATAAGCACTTAAGCCCGTGCGTGTACATTCAACCTATAATCCTTTTATTTGCAATAAAAGCAGAAATTGAAATAAATGGAATTAAAATATTTTCAATTAATTTTCTATAAAAAAAAAGGAATACTCCTTCACCGTAGATATTTGCTCACAATTTAATGTCATCAATCATTTTCATTTCATAACTCGTCAGTTGCATTATTCCTTTTTGTGTTGTTTTTAGCGTCATCAATTATAGTGATGTACGTCGTCGCAATCGATCCATTGAAACAATCAAGTGCTCGATCATCCTCCAAACTGGTCACATCTGTACTTATTTCGTCGCCTTTATCATTATCTGCGAGCAACTATTCACTTATTAGTATTTATAGTATTATTAGTATTAGTATTCACTTAACGCCACAGTTAAGATCATAGATGAACCACAACATATACTAATGGAGGTAATATGTCTACTTAGTTAGAACCAAGGATTAGCCACATCTAATACTGAATAACGCCACAGTTAAGATCATAGATGAACCACAACATATACAAACGGAGGTAATATGTCTACTTAGTTAAAACCAAGGATTAGCCACATCTAATACTGAATAACGCCACAGTTAAGATCATAGATGAACCACAACATATACTAACGGAGGTAATATGTCTACTTAGTTAGAACCAAGGATTAGCCACATCTAATACTGAATAACGGCACAGTTTAGATCATAGATTAACCACAACATATACTAATGGAGGTAATATGTCTACTTTGTTAGAACCAAGGATTAGCCACCTCTAATACTGAATAACGCCACAGTTAAGATCATAGATGCACCACAACATATACTAATGGAGGTAATATGTCTACTTTGTTAGAACCAAGGATTAGCCACCTCTAATACTGAATAACGCCACAGTTAAGATCATAGATGCACCACAGCATACACTAATGGAGGTAATATGTCTACTTCGTTACAACCAAGGATTAGCCACATCTAATACTGAATAACGCCACCGTTTGGATCGTAGATTAACCACAGCATATACTAATGGAGGTATTATGTCGATTTTGTAAGAGCCAAGGTTTAGCCACATCTGATACTTAATAACGCCACTGTTAGGATCATAGATTAACCACAGCATATACTAATGGAGGTAATATGTCTACTTAGTTAGAACCAAGGGTTAGCCACATCTAATACTGAATGACACCACTGTTAGGATCATAGATTAACCACAGCATATACTAATGGAGGTAATAGGTCTACTTAGCTAGAACCAAGGATTAGCCACATCTAATACTGAATAACACCACTGTTAGGATCATAGATTAACCACAACATAAATAGTATTGAAGGCTTTATATTCACTTTAAAAGAACCAAGGTTGGACCGACATGTTGTAGAATAATCATAAATTGTAACAGGATACCTACTTTAGCGAGAGCCACTTTCGCTAAATGTGTGACAGTCAAATCCAGAGTCATACTAACAATAAAGACCGTCTATAGTGAAAATTAAATTTTCTGGATCCACAGTTGCTACAGAAATTATATTAAAAGAAAATACAAAGTAACCAAAATGATTTAGTTTTTAGTTTTATTGGAAATATACCCTAATTTTAGTTATTACGGCTAGCAAATTACAACAATTTCTCGTGTTTCATTTTCAAATGTTCAAACAATTTGTTTATCTAAAACATAAAAAATACTGCCAAACAAATGTTTATGAACGGTATTGCTTAAACGTATCTAATCAAATATAGCCTAATATATGCGCTATGTTGGGTTTTAGTGTAAATATATACATGCCTTATGATACATCGATTTTCTTTCAGTTATATAGAGTCTCTGTCACTCTACGTCCGGTTTACACTGTTTATGTATATAGTATGTGACCGGTGTGAAGTAAACCTAATATGTGTAACGTTTGGAATATGAAAGAAGTAAGAAATATTGTAAGTACGATTATCGCAGGGATATTACATTCATAGCATCATATATACTACTAGTATATATATATATATATATATATATATATATATATATATATATATATATATATATATATATATATTGTATTTTTAGGATGAAATGTTTCTTGATAAAATGTATATGTTTAATAAAACCACTTTCATACAAAAATAAAACCTTTTTTTTATTTTAATATAAAGTTTAAGCTTTTCGCCGATTAGTATTATCGGCATTATCAAAACTAATTTAGCACAATTCTAACTTATTCTGCTCCTACATTAAGACTACTCATATACAAATTGTACTACGTTCAAACAGATAATTTTATTGACTCACTGTGCCTGAACAAATAGATAATATTGATGCTTATTCAATTACTCTTTCATTTCCAGAATATCATTAAATATGCTAAAGATTGTGTTGTGCTTAGATTTTGTTTGTACTTGTTCATGAATGAGTCTATCTGTATTTCTATGTTTGTATATTTCCAGATTTTCCAAGATATTCATTTTTAATCCCTTCTCCACGTGTTTTAATATCAGAAATATTTTTACAATATATTTATAAAGAAATAGTTAAGATTTTATTAACCTGTGTTGTTATATATATATATATATATATATATACATATATATATATATATATATATACATATATATATATATATATATATATATATATATATATATATATATATATATATGTTATCATTGAGAGAATTATCAGTAAAATATAAAACTTTTATTATCTAAACATTCAAAAGCGATTAAATTCAACTAATCTTATGTAAAGCCCCATTATTAACGAAATCTAAAACTTCCATTGACCTCCATTATTCCTATATTTCCTGGGTCCCCGTCACTGAAAATCCATTGAACCTTGCCTCACACACCTTCACTTAAGCTTAATCTAATACTCATTGATGTTTGTTACTAATGAGAGCTAATCTTACTCATATGCACGTCATTAAGTTAACTCAATCACACGTACACTCTTGTCTAAAACTGAAGGTTAGCTAACCTTCGCTACTAATAACCTTTCTTACAGACGTAAGCTAAACATATTTTAGATAAAATATCCCTCAAAACTAAACCTAACCTTACCTAACTAATCTAACATCATGTTAACGCTAGTAAACGAAACTCAACCAAACCCTTTGTGAATAACCTACACAAACATCTGATCAAACATAACCTACCCAACCATTTGTAAAATAATATTTATAAACTGCAATGCAACATAATTTTAATAGTGGACCCTCATCACTGACGAAGCAAAACTGAACCAAGTGTAAATAACCTAATTACTAATCTACATAACTTAACCATTCCCTTTTTAAACTTAGCTTTAACAATAAGTGACGTAACCTAACCTTATCTAAATGCTCATTATTATTGGAACATAAACGTATCTATTTGGAATATCCTACATAAACCTTTAAACACACGTAAGCCAAGAAATACTTATCTAATAGAGTTACCTTCTAACCATACACTAGGCCGACCCAAGCCACCAACATAACATATAGGAATCAACCCTCAATTAAGCGCATAAACATTTTTTTTAAAATTAAACACTAACCTAACATATTGTTTTACACATGGGTATGGGTCTCGGTTAAAAATTGAAATTCTATTTAAATCCTTACTTTTTTCCATTAGTGCTATTTGGGATGAGAAAATTCAATTTCAGCCTATGACTATGATGATAATATTATAATATAGCACTATTTTTTTTTTTTTAATATGAGGCGTACATACTTTAATATTTATATTTTTATATAATAATCTAAAACAACACCGATTATTTAAATACAAGAATATTTATTAATTTATAATCATACCTTTTCGTTGGTAAACAGTACCAACATCATTAGGAATTCCTGATGATGTTGGTGCTGTTTATTAACGAAAAGCTTTAAATATAAATTAATAAACAATCTTGTACTTGAATAACCTGTTGCTAAATATATATATATATATATATATATATATATATATATATATATAAATATATATGTATGTATAGGTTATATATTTATCATAAAATCAGAAACTTCAGTACAAATAAAATAAGTAATAGAATAAATCAATGTTTATAGGATAAATGAAGAGCGGAAACTTCATCTGAAGATGGATCTAACGGTAAAATTAAATTTTGCTATGTGCTACTGTCCCAAAGGAGATGAAATATAACGCAATTTCAAGATAAACATGATTTTTTAAATTGTTACTGTCCGTTGTAGTTCTTTAATTTTTTCAAAAAAGGGATATTTTTAAAAACGCTAATTTTTGAGTGTACACGAGTATTTCTAATGGGAATTTATTTCAATTTTATTATTGTTTAACCATTTTATAATTACTATAAAAAAGAAAATTACTTAACAAGCAGTAACTAATCAACGGACTTTTTTTTACAGTCTCTTTAACCATGACCTGTGGGATTTGAAATTCTCTTTTACTATTGAAGTTCAATTTGATGTTTTGAAAAATTCATATAAAACTTGTGAACCTTATTGTCTTTTAATAAAATAATATTAAACAAAAAGGTTTTGTCTTGTTGTTATAATAAATATAATGCAGACGATAGTTCAAAACCCAAGACTATACTAGCTCAGTAAAATGTAGCCGTGGGGGGGGGCTAATTGAGCATGTTACCACGAACCGATCACGACGCATACTTTAGATAATATATGCAAGCACAGAATCACTTTCTTCCGTGTTCTACCACTCCATTGTATTCCCATTCAAGCTGATGAAACTTATTACTAGTGGCTCTCATGGGTCTAATACCATTATGCCATTTCCTCCGAAGTTATAACAGGCGTTTTAAAGGAAAAGTATGCTAAATGCCAATTGAAGTATTTCGATACTTGTTCTATCTTCAAAAATTAGTCATGAGATATTTTTATTCTAATTTTCATTTGAAAGTAAAATATTCATTTAACACAGGTAACATTGTAACAAATACACATTTTATAATCATAGACGTTACCTTATAAATACAGTATGAAAGCATTTATTTACTACCAAACCAACAATAATATATGGCGTGACCTGTTGGTAGATCTGCTCAGATAGTCAGCTGTTCTAGGGTTCGTTAAACCACCTCAACGCGTAGACACACATACTATAATACACGGATATAATTACCTAATATAATTGCAAGAGGAATAAATTGCAGGGGGGAATCATCATGACTCGGCTATAGCTATGCTCTCTCTCTCCCCCCCCCCCCCCTCTCTCTCTCTCTCTCTCTCTCTCTCTCTCTCTCTCTCTCTCTCTCTATCTGTGAGATTGAGAATCCCGCTCTCGTCATTTACCTTTATAAAATGTGTTAATTTTATTTCGTTGTGCTTATTTTCTAGATATGCTTTGTGTGTTTATTATTTATAGACAGTTTGTGCCTATTATTTGCTATTTTATTTTAGCAAAAATGATTCTATATTTTGTGGTTTGTTCATGTGGAAAGTGTGTCGGTTTTAGTTTTAATTGTGTTGCTTTTGCGGTACCAAATAATAATTTTATGTTGCATGTGTTCGTATGTTGCCTCAGTATGAGTTTGTAAGTTGTCTTTTAGTTAGAGTGTATGTGTATTTGTGCGCGCGCGTGTGTGTGTGTGTGTGTGTGAGTGTTGCGACGGCAGTACCAACAGTCACAAAATAAACATTTTGAACAAGCATCGCAGACCGAAGTCAGCCCTGTGCTAACGCTTGCCAAAATATGCCAGAGAACCAGTTACTGGACTTTAAATTTTTAAAAAATAAATAACTCGTGGCGATTTAACCCATTGGATACTGTTTCTCGGGAAATGAGTTATTATCTCAGCTTATTGATCAGGGTGTCAGAGTGTGTAATAAAATTGTTTATTAAACAAATTTCAACTCAATTTGCAAGTTAGTAAAAAACACTGTTTATTAAATTTTATCTCAATTCTCAATTTTCGCTTCAGCACAGATATATCAATTTTATAATTTAACTTCTTACAAAACTACTTCATACGTTTTACAGAGTTTTTAAAGGACAATAAAACGTTTATAAATATTTATTTCTTAATGATTTTCCCCTAACGTAGTTACTTGAATATTTTAATGACTTCTAACCCTTTGGTTCCTAGCATACATTTAAATCCTAAGAACTTACCCTTTACAAATAAATTTAAATTATAGAAATATACACAAAATATCCATAAGAGAGAAATATATTAATATGTATAATTTCATTTAAAAAAAACGCCTATGCAAGTAAATCCCATTTTACCAGAATGTATCACCTATTCAAAATAAAAAAAGTATACTTGATATTTTCACATATTATTATTCATAATTTATACAAAATCTATCCATACTTAGGATATCCTGTACTTAAAAACAAACCCACATATTTAGGAAACAGTTTAGCAAAAACTTACTTCGCTATTTAACATTAAACCTTACGAACATTCCTCCGCTACTTATATATAAAAAACAATTTATGAAAGAAAAAACCCAAATAATAAGACATAACAATTTATAAAGAGAATTTACATATTAAACATGTAACATCAGTTAGTAAGCCTCATCCATTTTGATCAACAAATCTTATTGAGAATGTAACTCAAATTGACAAGTAATGTCATCAGAAACATTTACCCAATTTTAAACATCATATTTAGATCCTAACATTAACACACCATTTATAAAATCAGCATTTATAGCCTTTATATATAGAAATCATACTTTTTACAGTTTATCAGTTAATATTTTAATATGCTTTTTGACTGGTGATTGTTTTCGAACAATATTTATTTACTTTCTGTAAATCTGAGAATTACTTCAACATGAATTAGATGTCTTCTAACATTTGTTTTCTATACTAATTTTGATTTGTTAATATCTAACCAGTTTCAATTTCAACCATTTATGCTGGGTAATTTTTATATCCTCTCATATCCAAAACTAGCTAATTATTTAGTTTTTTCTTAATCATAACAGTTCCTTAATAATAATTACTGTAACATTTAAAACCCTTAGGCAAATTTGTATTAATTTTCTCCCCTTTATTTGTTTACAAAAAACATCATTGTTTATCTATATATTCATTTTATTTCAGTATACTTTGCGAACAACATTTTTAATACATTTCTCTACCTATAATCTTAATAAAGCTATTATTATATTAACATAGTTTATTCATTATTCATATTTAAATCTAAAAGAACTACTTGAATTTTCATTTCCCCCCAAACTAATTGAATTTACTAAATTTTAGATTACAACAAGAATAAAGCAACTACCTTTTATCGTGCCGATTGTTGGACCCCAAATTTCACAAATATTTCACAGTTGTGCCTACCCAAATTTTGTGGAGGGATGATCTTCCCCATGGTCTTCCTTCCTCAGCTTGTTTATTCGTCACGCGTCACAACGAATTTAATTTTGAAAAGTTTACCGTTCTTATCCCTGCTTTTCTAATTGAGTTCCATTGATTTTATTCTCGATTTTCAAACCATTTCTTGATATCTTTAACAGTTAAAAATTAATTTTACCCATTTTATTATCACTATCTTCAGAAAGCAATTTACAGTTTATAAATTTTTTACGGATACCTCCGTTTTATGATCTATTTGAAATGCACAACATTTTGATTGAATTTATCCAATTTTAGGTACGAAATCTATAAAAAATGCTAAGGAATCGGACAGCTATATTTTGCAGCCACCTTTTCCCCGCACGTGGCACATGAAGTTAGAATTTAACACTTTTAAATCATTTAAAAACGGAGTAAGACAAACGTCGTCCAACCCTGACGATAACTCGAGCCTCACTGACTACTATCCTCTTTGGTTTTATACACGCTCCCCATTTATCCGGACCTCGCCTGATGTCTCTGATTCATCAGCCACCTTGTTAGAAAGTGCTGTAGAATCATACGATCCACCCCTTATCTTACCTTTACGTCACAGCTTCCGGTGGTTGTAAAATTTCATAGTTTAGTATAAAAATTTTAACTTGACCGTAACTCTATAAATTTTGAATTTTGGTATTTTCTTATTCTTCATAATTTTTCTTTCTGCACATTTTCAAAGGAAAAACATAGAACACAAAGCGTTTTACGTTTGATTTTGAACCTGACGGGAACTAATTCTTAATTTTTGACGCAGTGAACGCATAGCTAAGATTTACTCTCGCAATGAGTCTTGTTTTTTACGTTAATTTTAGCGATACCTTGAAGCGATCTCTACGCAAATATTTTTAAGGTATTTTTCCAGTTTAACGCCGATATAGCTAGACCTAAGAAAACACATTTTTGAATATTATAAAATCAAATTAACTATTATATTTAATACAACTTTAGAAAACTCGTTGATAATATCCCAACAAATGCCAAGAAACCTATACCTTAATAATTCATCCCGGATTATTTTTAAATGCATATTTGAGGTCTAAATAGAAAAAAATACCTACTTATTGTGTGTTTACACAAGAGAAGGTGTGTCACACACAGATTACTACACAAGTGTTTTAGGAATACTACAAGAAAACTTCAAGAGGTAACTCAATTTTTAAATCAGTTTATGAGGAAAACTCTTGAAATTTGTAATCTTCAATTTATTAGTCTTTATATAATATATTGATATTTCATATATAGTGGCTGTATTTGCCAAAATTTAAATTTTCTTCTACTCAAATAGTCCTTATTTGTGTTAAATTTGTTCAAAAGATAGAGATTTCATAAAGCGTCCATGGTGCCTACTGAAGGGGCTTGCGACAACATGTAACTATATTCAAGAAGTTTGCTTTCAACTGTGTCTGTATTTAAATACTGTTTGTTACTCTTGGATTATTCTAATTAATATTGTAGAAAGAACATAACTAATTGGTATTTACGCGGCATACCAACTAATGAACTAGGGTAATCAGTACTAACTTGGAAATAAGTTTCTTCAGTCGCAGTAACAAAGTTATAGTTACAAATTCATTAAGAGATTGGAAAGCAATAGGACTTAATTCATTGCAATTAGTTATACAACTTCTGCGCATAAATCCATTCATTTTCTGTGACAGGAGCAACAGCGAAGTTTGTTCAACAGAAACGAAATTTTAATAACCCTCTAAATCCAAAATATATATGTAAAAACTAATGTAGATAATGACATAGAAAGGATAGACGTTTTTATTTTTAATGCTAGTCAACTGATTGAAAAGTAGAAAAATAAAGTTTTGTCTGATAATATGTGCTAATATTTCTTTCAATAATCTGCTCTAGTAATCTATATCGCAGTATCGAAGAGTTGAAGGGACAATACAAACATTAACGGGTTGTAAATAATGGATTGTTACTTTAAGGAACAGGCCAGGTACGCAAGAAATATTTCCAGCATGCATTACAAACCTGCTTTATTTCTGACTAATTCATTATATTTTGTGTGTTAGTTTTGCATAGTTCGCTTAATTATTATCCTTAAAATTTCCTGTCACTTTATGGTCACTTCATTCGATGGGTCTGTAGCCTATAAGATTTACTTTCTAAATAATGATCGTCTAACCCCACTATAAACTCATAGGCTTTTCATCTGCTAGCTTTCGTAATCTTACAAAGCTATATAATCTTTGTTTAGTAGCTGAATACAAGTTGCAAGTTTCTAGAGTAAAAATAAAAAGTTCCCTTTGAAATGCTGTTTCAATATGTAAATAAATATTTAAAGGTGAGTTTTCTATCACCATGTGATAACAAATGAAGATTTATGAAACGGTGTTTATCTAAAATCTCCGTTATAAATAATTCTATCCGAGAATGTACTGTCTTACGCCGTACTATGTAGCTTAATTATTTTCTGCACTACACCCGTCATCATGAACAAAAAAGAAAATACTCAAATAGAAGTCCTGAAATCCCTACTGGGATTTTATTGTTTTGCCTCGTTTACGAATAAAGGCCCTCCTACTATAGTGGATTACATACGTTCCTCCAATTATAATATAAACTAAATATTTCTAATATATCGAAATTACATAGACTCTATACTAGTAATTGACCATTTAAGCTAACTAGAAAAGAAATGGAAAATAGTTCTGCATTTAAAATGCAAAACGTATAAGGCAGACTAGTTTTATTTACGTTATTTTGTTTAACTGTATTTTATCCTGTCCACTTTATGACTTTGTATTTTACCACTATAATTTCACACTCTTCCAAAGAACACGAATGTAGATAAATGAGAAGACACACATGAATATGTATATGATTTAACTCCATTTACATCTAAAAATGAATTCTGATAACTTGTAATAATGTTGTTATTAAACGCAAGATCATGGAACAGTATGATAGTTTATATAAAAATATTTTATGGAGATGATAATACCAGGCATGATATTTATCAGGAGTAATTAGATGCATTTCATCTACTGTCAATTGCAAAACTCAAAAAGCATTAGACCATATCATGAAACTTATACGGACAAGGATAGATGACTGACTCAAACCAACAATAAATACAGGAGGGCTATGTGAAAGACGCAGGAATACGGAATTCAAAAGCCAATGAAAGATAAAGTGAAGATGTAAAAAATTATTAATAGGAATTTTAATGACTCCCCTTTGATATGAAAACATACCACATTTATTTAATAAGACTAGGATTTAATTTCATTTTCTACATTTCACTGTTCATCGTGTAGTTTAAACCATTGAATGAATAATTGTTAAAATTGCAAGTAACCTACAATTTAAATTAAAACCTAATTTCTTTTTTTTAGATTTATTTTCATTTAAGTGTGATTCAATTACCACCTAACTACTTTTCAACGAAGTAGCGTACAAAGGGTTTAATTTAAAATAATTAAAATGCTTGTCCGAAGTGAAACGTTTATTCTGTTCCCGGTTCTACAGAGAGAGAGAAGGAAATAGGTAAAGTAATATATTTTCCCCTTATTTTTATTTTTTCGCACCTTCCCCCTCCAGCCTATTGGTCTCCGCTATATCATCTCCGTTATATGAATCATCTTACCTGAAGGCCTTTATAGTTCTTTTAATTCCTAAATGCCTATTTGGTTTAATTTGGCTGTAATTTTTGTCTAAATAAATTTTTATTGTTTATTATTTCACTATTGATTTGTTTACACTTTACTCGTTATTGAGAAATGTCAATGTTGGTTGTAGGGGGAATGGTTTACTAGATAGTACTATTTAGTTATTTTCTTGCACTACTAAATTATCGCCACTACACTCCCGGTTGGTCAAATGTATTTGTTAATTACAATTTTCATTATTGACTAATAAATATTAGGTTTTTCTACTCTGTAATTATATGTCTTGCTTTGATTTTTCTTGAATACAAAATTTTAACATTTTCTAGTTACAATTTAATTTGTGAAATTCAAATTTAATAAAATTTTAATTTCTATAGATTGCAAGGGCAAACTGCCCGTTGTAACACACACACACACACACACACACACACACACACACATATACACACAAGGACACACACACAGCAACGTCCCCCCCACTTCGCTTTGCACATTTACATATTAATTATATATTTATATATCTGCTGCTCACACCATTTTGTGTACCGTGTTAAGATCCCTAAAATTTGTCTTGTGCTCCAGCGTAATGTACCACGCCCAAATGCAAGCCTATTCCGGCAGACTTCTACCTTAACGTTTGTATGACCTCCCCTAAGATGGTTGGCAAGTTTGTTGGGTCTGTATATAGTCACACATGTCAGTAAAATAGTCAGCTGGAAAGAAACAACATTTATATGAACACACAAAATTTTCCTAGAATCTTACCACTTCATGAGATCTGCAGGCACAGCAAGGGGACGTGCAAAATATGATCATGTTTAAGGTACCTTTTTTAAAAGGCTCCTGTGTTCTTTAAACATGATCTGCCAGTAGACATGATCTCTGAGCTTCAATACAAAAAACCAACTAATTTTTACAATAGCACAATAAAATTGTTCTCAGGAGAGAACTCGTTTGAAGAAGCATTAGGTTCTCAATTTTATATATTTATTAATTAATGAAATTTAATTTAAAACTGTACTTTGATTTTATAATCATTATTTATCAGTTGGAAGAAACTAAAAGTTTTTATTGGTTGTTCAACACAGGATAAATTTAAATAAGTTTTTATAATGCATTTAATTACTGATCTTAAACTAAAATAATTATCTTTTCAAATAAAATACAATTAACCCTCTCTTTATCTTCAGAAATAATTAATCAAAAGTTCCTTATTTTCACATATTTAAATCCTACATTTCATATTAATTACATTAATTACATTTACACATTTTTAAACAAAATTATTTCCAAATTTAACATAATAAAAAATTGTATCTTCTCATTTCAAGATTGAATTGGTAAATTCACATTTTATTATAAATAGTTTTCAAATTTATATCATTCAATAGATCTAGTCTTCTTGAAAATGATTGGCTTTGTAATTTTAATATTTATTATTCATTATTTAAACATTTTTGTTATACTAATTAATTTTACTACTTTTAAGATTTATTTAATTTTTCAAATAGAGTGAAGTCATTGTTTAAGTTTAAATGGTAATTTGAATTTAATAAATTTCTTCTTTTCTTGTACAGGCGGGTTGGACAACGTCTTCGATTCAACCTGCATAATTTTCTTATCTGTTTTAGAACAGTAAAAAATGTATATTATTTTAAAATGGCTCTAATATTTTTGTTATTTAATTATTTTAAATTTAGTTTTCACAATTGCTTATTTTGGATTTTGCTGGCCATTTCAAAATGTCAGTGATAGTTCTACGTGACCTAGTTCTAAGCATTTTTCGGCACTTAGTAAGTTAATACAGTTTATGCTATTATAATTTTTAATTTGTCTTAATAATACTTATTCAAAATTTTACTTACTTCTTGACTCTTTACAACGTTTACTTATACCATAAATTAAAACCTTATTATTTAAATATTAAAATTGTTATTAAAAAATTAGGAAATTATTAATTTCCCAATTTGGACGGCCTTAAAGACCGTTACAACACACACATACACACACAAACACACACACACACACAAACACACACACACACAAATATATATATATGTATATATACATTTATATATAAATAATGATTGATTATGTTGGTATCGACTAAATAATCTCCGCTTTTATGCACAGGGTGGTATATGTGCCATTCTCTAGAATTAAAAAAGAAGAGCTTACAATTTTTTTTTGTCAAACAATCCACGTACGTGAAACATAATATTAAAAATTTCCGACTCCATCGGAGTATTATCGGATATATATATATATATATATATATATATATATATATATATATATATACAACTTAGGTTATTCAAAAACAAGAATATTTATTAATTTATATCCGAATATTTTCGTTGGTAAAGAGTACCAATCATCATTATTGTAATTTTCATTCCTGATGATGTACTGTTTACCAAAGAAAAGCTTTGAATATAAATTAATAAATATTCTTGTATTTGAATAACATATGTTGTTTTAAACGATTAAACAAGAAAACGTATTATATATAGGCCTATATATATATATATATATATATATATATATATATATATAAAATAAATGATTGATAGTCACAAGGAACAAACGAAGTTATGGCACAAACTCTTTAATTGTCAATTTGAAGTTGTAATTAAATTCGTTATATTGCCTTTGTGTCATGAACAACTACAAAGGTCCTTTCTAATTACATTGCTTCGAAGGAATGCTGTCTTAGTGAAAATGGAGAACATTCAAATGAAGTTAAATATTGGTCCCTAACTTCAAAATAAGCACAGTGTCTGGCTTTGAGTTTGTCGTTAATGTCTAACCACGTAATCTTAGGATTTTTAGTTGGTAAGAGTAGGCTTCCTCTATACTATGCGTTGTTTCTGATTACATCATTTCTTTACTAAACTTCTATAATAATTGCATGTATATTTTTGTTATAAATATTGAAACAGAAAACAATTTTTTAAATAGGTTTTCAAATAATTGTAAGAATTTATATGTCAGATAAGGGCAAACTGACAAAAGCTAAGGATCTCTATTTTGTTGGAACCAGAAATCCGTTGCTTATCTTATGTCCGTTGCTTTGAAAAATGTTTGGAATTATTGCCGTAAGATGGGAAAATGCACGAAACTTTTAAACGTTTCTGATCGGGCCAGTCACTTTGGGGGTCGTACAGATTTTTTTTTTATAAATATCGAAACAGAAAACTATTTTCTAAATAATTTTTTAAATAATTCCAAGAATTTCTTTGTTAGGGAACAGCAAACTGACGAAAGGAAATGATCTATTTTTTTAAGGTTTGAAACCAGAAATCTGTCAGTTTTTTTACAAATATATATATATATATATATATATATATATATATATATATATATATATATATATATTTGTAAATCCTCCTAAAATTTACCGTTGGATGGAAAAATGGAAGAAAATTTTAATCGTTTCTAATCAGGCCAGTTACTTAGGGGGCTAATTTTTTTGCAGTTCATGATTGTTAAAGCCTAGATTAATATAAATTCTAAGGTCCTTCACTAAATTAGGTTTCTTATTACTTTACGTTATAAACCTAAAATGTTATGATTATAATATGGTTTTAAATATTAAATAAGATTGTCGCTCCTCGTTGGTTCACTAGTTCCTACAGGTGTGGAAAATTCACAACATCATCTTATACACCAAGTTATCTTATGACATTTGAAGTGAATAGGGACTACTAGACTTTAAAATAAATATATATGTGAAATGAAAATAGTCAACAACATGAAAGCTATGACCGAAGGTAAATGTAGAATCAAATCATATATGTATAATATAACTTAACTCTGAATTGTACAAAAATAATGGCATACAAACGAACAATTTACGAACTACAATATTACTAAACTTGTAAAATAATAACGTGTACATTTTTGTTACAAATATCGACAAAGAAAACATTTTTTTTATGTAAATGTTTAAATAATTTCACTTATTCATTACTCAGAGAAGGGAAAACTGACAAAAGCTAATGATGTAACGTTTGTTAGGTGTTGTAACCCGTAATCTGTTAGTATTATTATAAATATGTCTCTTTTTTCCGTTTTTGTGAGAAATGCTTGGAAAAATTACTAAATGATGGGAAAATGGACGAAAGTTTTAAACTTTTATGATCGGGACAGTTACTTTGGGGGCATATAGATGTGATTAAAAGCTAAAATGAATTTTTATTTGAGTTTATGTGTGTTTTGGACAAGATTAGTATGGATTCTAAGGCCCTTCTCAAAATTCGATTTCTTATTACTTTACGTTATAAACTAAAATTCTTATACGATAAGAAAGATTTAAATATTAAATAAGACCGTCGCTCCTAGTTGGTTCACTATTTCCTGCAGGTGTGGAAAATTCATAAATATAAGCTCATACATCGAGTTATCATACGATATTAAGAGTGATTAGACATTTAGCCAATTAGATTTTAAAATAAATATGTATTTCAAATAAAAGTCTTAAATAATATGAAAGCTATAGCCAAAGATAAATACAGAAGGAAATCTTAGGTAGATATTATACGTGTACTCGGAATTGTACAAAAATAATGGTATACATACAAAGAGTAAAAATAATAACAAATTGTGTTTAAATATTTTTATTATATTACATTTAACTATATGTATTACTGGTTTTATTGAGTGGTAAAATATTTTTAAATAAAGTTGTAAATGAGGCTGTACAAGTAAAACCAATACAGTTATCAAAAATGAAAAAAGCTCCAAAAACCAAACCTCAACAATTCATTAAAAATATAAAATATTAGTGACGCATATTAAAAAAAAAGTTTAGTCCTCAAATAATTCATTTTCGCATACAAAACGTTACATTACAAACGCCTGTCTTTCTTCTCTTATTCGTATATGTTGAGGATTTATTAAATCTGATTACTTATAGATATGTGATATTATAAATATAGCATTTTAAATCACTCAATATTTTAAATGGTTTAGTAAATAGAATGATATTTTGGATGTACAAAGAAGTATGACACGATATACCTAATATCAATGTTTGTTTAGTTTTGCTTGACAAACTAATAGACCTTCTCTTGGATGTTGTAGTCCATTACGGTCGAAGAAACTAATTTATTAACTTCACTCTAACTTTAGTATTATGTAAATTTTTCAGAAGCCTTACTGAGACAGAACGTGTTCAATCACTCCATGGCGGTATTCATCATATTAAGATTGAAAACGGTCTGTCTTTAGTAAATTAGTATAAGGTTTTTACTACGTTTTATTGACGCCCATGAATGTCCTGCAACAACATGTTACGAGTTTGAGAAGCAAAAAAAATTATTTCCTTACATATTATGAACAGATATTAGTCTGTCTTACTTTCAATCTTTCAATTTTTTATATTATTAATATCAGTAAAATTACCTTAATAATTATATAAATTATTTACCTTCTTAAGATTTTACAATAATTTATTATTGCTAAAGTTTTTGTGTGTGTTAAATTAGTTGTATGAAGTGGTTAAACTATAGAGACTTTACCTGCATTCAGGTTTCTTCAATTATTGGTTTTATTAAAATTCTTCTATGCATTAATTGCTTCTTCCTCCGAACCATCTTATCATCTTACGTTTGATTGGTTTAGCTTGTACACCAATAAATAAAGGTAAACCTATTTTGTCTTCCTACTCACTCAATTTAATCTTTATTGCTGTTATTGTATGATATAGTTATATATCGTGTTTATAGATTTCCTGGAAACGATTCATCTAATGTTTTTGGTTTATAGGATTTTTATCACACGGTTTTTTGTGTAGTATGATTGCCATAGTAGAGGTACAACTGTTTGTACTTAGACAACCCTCGAAACATATCGTACCATAACAGTTTTCAGATTTGTTTTTCATGCTCCCATAGTGATCACAGCTCATCGAATCAAAAAAAAAATATAATAAAGTATGCAGAACACCTTTAAATATAAACACTTACATTGAAAGGAAAAGCAAAGTAAATATATAAGGTAAAATTTTTCGTGATTCGTGATAAAGTCGATATATAAGACAGTTGTAGTATATCTGAATAATAACAATATTTTCTAGGGACAGTCAAATATTTTTACTAAAATAGAGGAAGAAATTAGTTATGTGTCTAATAGTGATTTCATAATATTAGGTCAAACTGTGATTGCTACTTTTAAATAACTGTGACTTTTAATTGTGATTGTCAGTTGTTATTATTTATTGAGGTTATGTAATGATATGTGAGTTGACCAAATCAGTATAATTGCTTTCTATTAATTAATAGTTGTATATGCGTATTTGTGTGTGTGTGTGTGTGTGTGTGTGTGTGTGTGTGTGTGTTGCGACGGTCTACTGTGCCTAGCAAACGCAGACTCTACCTCTTGGCCGTAGTTTTCATCCAGAATCACACTTGCCTGTAGTCCGCCGGCAAGTGACCGCCGACACAGGTAAAATTTGAAACAAGCAGATCTGATACAAGCCTGAACCTGTACTGCTGCTTGACAAATTCTGCCAGAGGACCAGTCACTGGAGTTTGATTTTAAAAACCCAACTTACTGATATTTAACACTTTGAGTCACTATATCTCAGGGAAAATTTTATTTCAGGGCATCTCAAAGCTTAATGACCAGATTGTAGAACTGTTTAAGAAATTTGTTTAGTGAAAAATAAATCTAACTCTTAGTCGTAATTAAGTCAAATACATTGATTTTTATTTATATAAAATATTTACTAGTACAGGAATTTTAATAGTTATTTAATTTTATATATATATATATATATATATATATATATATATATATATATATATATGTATATAAAACGATATTCTAAAATTTTAAATTTTAATTTAAAAATTCTCAAAATATTGAACATTTTTAATAATAATTTAACATTACTTATTTTCTAACCTGTAATACTTTTAACAACTCAACAATTCTACCAGTAACGATTTATTATGAACAAATTATATATAATAGCCTCCAAAAATATGAAATATTGAACAAAATTTTGTTTTAATTTCCTTTTTTTTACTTACGTGGTGCTATTTATCTTTCATTATTTTTCAATAATTATTCAAACCTTTTATTTCAAAATTATAATCTCCCAATTACTTTCATAAAATTTTAATATAAATTTATTTTTTAAAAAATACTTCTATTGTAGATACATTTTAACACTTTACATATATTTGAAAATATTTTAAACTTTCCAAAATTATTTAAACTTGTGTTACTACCAATAATAATTTAATCTACTTTTATCTTCTTGAAATATATTTATTTAATTCAAAAGGTAACTTTTATAATTTTTTACCCAAGTTCTTTCTCATATATATCAACTTCAAATAAAATTTACTGAATTAATTTCTATTAATGATATCTTATCATTAAAACATAACCCATAAACCAAAATGCTTTGTAAAAAACCACATAAAATTTATATATAAAGACATAAAATATTACAATTTAATAAAATTAACAGACTTATAAATCTAAACATGTTCATATATCTACTGAGAAATTATTTTCTTGTTGTTATAAATTTCAATTTATTTCCTTTAGTAGTTTGCAATTTTTGTTTACTATGCAAATCTCGTTTTCTTGAAGTTATTTATAAAGTTTAAAATCGACTTAAATGTTCTAGTCTTCGTAGAAAAATTCTTATTTAATTTAAAATTACTTTGAAATTGATACAAATATAAATTAAGAAAAAAATTTAAAATTGATTGAAAGATTTTGAAATTTTATATAAATTTAAATAATCAAAATTTAAAATTGTAAACACAATTAAAGATAGTGCTAACATGTTTGCTAGTCTACGTCCACAAGAATCCTTTTTTTTGAACAGCCCTCGGTCCGGTGTTTTCGTTTTTGATCCCGTCTGTCCTTGGTCCGGGGTTCGAATATCCTCTGCGCCCTCTCCTCCTTGGCACCTCGCTCTCGCTCCACGTAGGTCCCTTTTTGTTTGGCCGCAAAGGATTTCTTCCTTGTCTTTATAGTTTGGTTTTAACTTTATCGTATTTTTATATATTTTTTGAAAAAAATCTGTTGTTCTCGCCTAATTTTTTTATCTAATTTATTTTTAAAGTTTGCTTTACTAGACTTTATTTAACTACTCTGGATATTTATTTCGGCCTTACAAAAGCACTTTACGCCTACTTACAGTTCATATTGAGTTCAAACTTCTTTTTATCATTTACCATTCACGTAACAAAGCACGAAGCGTAATATTATAATTTGGAAAACAGAAAGCACTTTGAACACCGATGTTAATATGTTCGGTTTTAGGGGGTGTAACCCTAAAACTTACTCCGGTAAAACACGATGTCTACACTTCGACGTGTTTTGCCTTTATTCACACATTGTCTATTTAAGCCTCACAGTTCGAAAACAATTCCAAACCCGACATCGTACCTTCTTCCGTGTTGTTTCCAGACTGACTTCGCCTTGGTTAGCGTTCCCTCAGTCAGTATTTCGATGTTGCTGACTTGCATCGGCTGGCATTCCACGTCTCTCTCTGCCGTCATGTTTATGAACAAATGATCAACATTCACTACAATTCCTCTAACGTCGTTTTGGTGCGGTTTATTGTTTTTTAATCTTTAAATTCTCTCATATTTCATCCGCTGATGACAATGAAATGTCGATGGTATCTCTACGTGAAGCTTGGCAGCTTGACATACTAATCACAGCCTTTGCCACGGAGAAATTACAACGCGTCTCTTTCAAAAAGGCTTTACCTTGGTTTTACTTTGAGAAAAAAACATTTCAAATTATCTTGTTATAATAAGTGTGTATGTGTGTGTGTGTGTGTGTGTGTGTGTGTGTGTGTGTGTGTGTGTGTGTGTGTGTGTTTTCTCACATGTGCAGGATTCAATAATATAAATAGGTAAAACAAAACACTTGTAGACAAGGGAATTTAACATTTACTACAAGAAGTATCACTGAAAGTATACAAATACATAATGTGTTGATCTTTAAAAAAAATATTTGCCACGGTAATAAAATTAAATATATTGAAGTATTTTAAATAATAAATATTTTCATTGAAGGCAGTTCTAATGGAATATAGAAAGATTAGAAATTGACAATAAAAAAATGAATTTTTTTTTAGGATATGTGAAAATAATCGGCTTGTTAAATGGTTAAGGATATTAAAATATTTAAATCTAAAAGACTTGAATACTTAGTTAATTTATTATAAATGGTAAAATATGTTATTTTAATTTATTTACTGAAAAAAAATTTCCAATATAATACACAAAATTTTGTATTCAATTGGAAAATGACACGATCGTAATGGGCCTCCTGATATTGAATAATTTGAAACAAAAAAAGGTATTTGATCTAGATTGAATGTATAAAAACGAATTGCATTATCGATTGATAATTTATACATATGTATATAAGGATAAGGAGAGTATAAATTATTCGGTTATTAACGAATATCAGTGACTAAAGAACAGGTTTGCAAATCATTTTTCTTCACTGAAAGAAATTGCCATAAGAAGCTGTAGATAGTCGTGCTTGACACTACTAGGGAGAGAAGGTGGCCTGCTCTGGGAACATGAAGACAGTGATAAGTGACAGAAAATAAGTGACTTATTTCTATATCAGTGATTCATTTAAAATACTTGAAAAGGTTATTACTTACACAAATTGTATGCACAGACAGCAGCAACAAGTAAATGGACGTGAGAAGAAAGCGGAATCAGTTTTATAAGTAATCTGGAGTAGGAATAATATTGTCTACGCAAATCAGCCCTGTGGTTCTCAACTGGAAACGTAATTTGTTTTTCATGGCTTAATAAGTAGAACTAAATACAAATGAATCATTGGTCCCCAACGTCGACTGTCAAATTCCCGAGGGTGATCTCGGCTAATCTCGTTTCTTTACAATCCGATAGGGCCCCACAGGTTAATAGCGTTATTTTCTCTTTCCGTGACATTAGATAGTTTAAATAGTAGCTTTGTTTTATATATAAAAGTTAATAACGTATATAAATATATAAAATAAATTTTTATGTTAGCATTTAAATCTCTCTTATTAGCATATTTGTAGTATCGTCAGTTCTCTTTCTACGTCTTTAGTAAAGACTCCACCAAATAACATAGGAAACTATATAATGTATTGGATTCAATTCCGTTAGTGTTCCATCCATTATTGTTATTAATCTTGAGGATTGATATAAGGTACGATTAAAAATCGTATTTAATAAATAATTAGCTCTAAGCATAGTTGGAACCAATTTGAAAGGTATATAATAGTTTTTACTATCCCATATTAGTTTTTATAATATATTTCTGATCTATTGTTTCTGTACACCATCTTAAATGGACATATAACATGCGAATTATAAATATATGTCACTATACGCGTAACAAAATATCAGCAAAGAAATTAGCCTTTTGGAAACCGTTTGAAACCTGATGTGCTAGTATAAGATAAGAATGGTAGCAGCAGAAACTTTCCTAGTAAGCAATAGATTTCACCATCGACATCTATTCTCATTTCCCGGTGTTTTTCGCTCACCATGAGTTACATTATTGAATTACAACCATTGTAGAACTATATCAACTTTAAAAAAATTATAGTTGGAGACATTTAAGATCTAGAGGATATTTATGCTATTTAATGATAGATCCTATCACTGATATGTAACTGCATAGTTTATTACTGCTGTGTACATTGTGCTACTCATCCCTTGTACGCTAAATATAGCATCACAGTTGTAATATTCTTACCTTAATCACTTAGTACCTTGATCACGTAACACCAGATGTAAGCGTCTTACTGGAAGGTTGGTCACAATTCCAGAAATAAACATTTATCCTCTATCATACATCGCTAATACAATGTACTTTGTCCATACTTTGATAATGAGCACAAAACAGGTACGATTCTAACAGTTATGATTGGTAATATTACTTTTTAGAAATATTTTATAATTACAGTTTGCAGTAGCTCTTGAGCCTTCGAGAGCAATTAATTATACTACCGTAGGTATTTTTTTGCGAAAAATCTTATAAGTTATAATACGTTTAGTTAAATATATAAGAATAAATAAGTAGAGCGGCGTGGCTATTTATCCTCTAACAAATAATTTTTTTAATGATGGGAGACTATTATTTTAGAACGATTTTTTTAGTTATTTATCTTAACGATATCTATAAATATTTCAACCATATTAACAATAATTTCAATCAACTTTACCAATAAAGTCTTTATAACACGTTTTGGTATTTAGGTAATTGAGTACCCCAAGGTGGGTATCTCTTTCATTGCTTCTTGAAGTCGGTTGGATTTCCTGTGGGCCTCCAATTTGTGGGTCTTAAAACTTTGCTATAGCCACTTCGTACTTACCTCAATGATAAAAAATTTATTCCATCCTCATTTTACCACCAATTATGTACTTACAGTTATTTAAATATTCATTCACATTCAATAGTTGATTTTAATAGAACACTTATATTCTTTCTACATCACATATACGTTTAACCATTCCGACTCCTTAACCCACCAACATTTACTCCATTTTGTGCTTACCAGCTGGAGCCTCAGAATGTTCTTCCTTCGTTTTGCATTTTTCTGGTAATTATATGAAAATTCGTACAGTAATGATTACCCACCTCTTCTTATAATGATTCCTACCCAATCGTAAAGAACCACTTTGAGCTTCAGGTCATTCCCTTATCTTGTATATTCCCCTATAGTATCAGCTGGTGCTCCTATATTTTCACATTTTCCTGCCATTATATATAGACTTTAATAAAGAGTCAACCCTTAATCTACTCTCTATTAATGATACCTAATTACTTGAACCTAATTACTTATTATTTAACCTTGTCAGATATATCATCACTTTGTTGGGTAAAAACCTCTTAATAATAAATACACAAAAACCTCTTAACCACAAACTTTCTTTAATTTACCCTAATGTACATTTCAGTTACAAAGTAACCATCCTCAGAGGGATAACATACAAAGACTGATTCAATCAGTCTTTGTATGTTATCCCTCTGAGGATGGTTACTTTGTAACTGAAATGTACATTAGGGTAAATTAAAGAAAGTTTGTGGTTAAGAGGTTTTTGTGTATTTATTATTAAATTCAACCACAGTATATTCCTAATAAATAGTAAAAACCTCTTGACTTATAAGTAATCATATATTTTTGGTTTTATTTATCTGTTTTATGTAATTAAAAGTTATTTAAAGGTATTCGTTTTCTGACACCTTTTAAAAATTTTTTAAACTGGAAATAGATTTAAAAATTAGTCAAAATACTTGTTTTTGTAACGTTTGCTTTAATGAAATTTCAGCAATATTGTTTTAATATTAAAACTTGATCCATATTTTTCAAATGTACATTTGTACAGTTTGTTATAAAACCACTCAATTCACTCAATTACGAATAGTAAACTTAAGCGGCAAAACCATGTTTATAAAAGTAACACAGCTCTGGATATGGAGCGAGTCGCATCTGAAGAGGGATGTAATGGCAAAATTAAATGGAGCGGTAGTGTACCACTTTCCCAGAGGGGATGAATTACAACACAATTCTAGGTTTTACATGACTATATAAATTGTAACTTTGTCTGTTTCATTTATTACTTGTATAGCGTAATTGTATTATTTTTTAAATTATTTTTTTATTTGTGAAATATATGTATCTATTTTTATAGGATAGTATGTATTTGCACCTTACATCACGAGATTAATCTACTGAAACTTGTTTTATATTCCTTAAACATGTTTATACTTTTCAGTAGATACTTAGAAAATTATTAGCTTTTTTGTATAATGGCTGGTTAATTCTGGCAGTTGTGATTAAAAACTATATTTTGTTGCAAAACTTTGACTTGCTGGTCTCAAAAGATTAATATAAAGCATTTGCATTTTGTTCTTTTCTGAAGCAAAGAAATTTAGAAAGCAGGACTCATTTTATTGGCGTTTATAAATAAACGGCATACATGTCTTGTTAAGACACAATATGGATAGAGAAGGGTATACTGCCTTTGTAAATCACTCCTATCTATCCATAATGTCAGGAAGAACACCTATAACATTGCTATAAAACCGCATTTTATTTCGATATTAATTACTATCTATCTACCATCAATATACAACGATTTATTTATCACCAAACTTACATTATTGTAACAGTGTAATCGTTTACACACACATTCCAACAGTAAACAGGTTTGGTGTTTGAAACTTGGTTTTAACATACACACAGTAATTTATATCGATGCTTAGATATAACAATAACATATAGGCTAAAGAAGAAAAATTACAAATAGTCCTTTCGGAATTTAAAGGATTATAATCCTGTTTAAATTAGAACAATCTTAGAGATATACTTCAGGAATGGAAATTCGTCTTATGTGTTAAGATTGACAATATACCTAGAATTGGATGTGTTATACAATTACTAAAATAAGGCGTCTCGTCAAAATGTAACGCGAAGATATTGCTTTCAAACAGCGTCAGATTATTTCTTATTAGGAAGTTAGGTTATACTGCTTAGCCCGGTGCACAAGTAGACCGCCTATATTTGCTAGACGTGGTATGCTGCTAGATACATTATACAAAATTTACAAAACTGACAGGTTTTTTGTAGTTTTAAATCGACTTAATACACCAGTATTAAATTTATTCTGTTAAAGAAATTTCTTTAATAAATATCTGTCATATATAGAGAATAGCTAACTCTAAACCTTGTTTTCCTTCGAGGTAGATATCAAGAACACTAATCTCGCTTAGTATTTATCAGTGCTAATCTGACACTTTTATCGTACTACAAATATCTGTTGTATATGATCAGGAAGATAGTAACTAGCTTTACATGTTACTTAAAACATTTCACAGTATACTTGAAATAGTGCAGGAGTTGGCGAAGAAGGCAAGAGTCTTACAGTATGAGGGTAGTGTTACGCGGCATCAACACGGACTAAAAGTCAGAGCAAAGTGTAATGCAGAGGAAGGATTAGTCAAGAAGAAGCTTGAGTTACTTGCCAGCAAGAACGAGGTAGACACAAGGGGCAAGAGCTAACTGACAGGATGAAAGAGCTTCCTGCCACGTTACAGGGCAGAAGGCGTACGTTACGCGGCAGGAAATAGGGTTTTGAAATAAGGACCACAAATTATGTGCCCGGTAACAAGGGTATCGTGGAAAAAATTAACAGGTGTGTCGCATGAGGTATGAGTTAAGCGGCTTAATGAAAATGTTAGCCAGCATCGACGTGAGTTACGAGTCAGTAGGGAAGAATTACTGGCTGGAGGTAAGAGTCACGCATACAGGTTGAGAATGGAGGTAAGATTTATCTGACAGGATGTAAGCGTTATGTGGAGGTCATTAATAATGGAACGGGTAGCACCAGTATCTCAGCAAGGGGTAAGGGAATGTGACAGGAAGCACGAGCTACGACGCATGTGTCAAGAGTCAAGTGCCAGAAGTCAAGAGTAACTAGGCATACCGATTGATTTACTAAATTTCTGCTGCCTTTTATGGATTACACAAAAATCACTCTATTGTTGAGTCTTTTCGAATATTGTATGTGTATCATAAACGTATTAGGAAGGAGACACGACTTACGAGAGTGGGGTGGTAAATATTTAACTATACGCCAAAGTTATGACACAGACTTTAGTTTATATCCTCAGGATACGTGTCGCTTTCCATTAATATGCGATAGGATGTACATATTTTGTGATGTAAGGAACTACCTACTTAGCAAAAATCACTAGTTACGAGACAAAAGTGATGTTTAACGGCAGGAAGGACATTTTACGTGGGAGAATGATAACTTATGACTCAGTAGGCATGGAATAGGCGGCAGGATTCAATAGGAATACGAACAAAGACAAAAAACCTGCCGAAAGATAGAGTTAAGCCGTTTAAACGTACCAATAATGAGGTAAGAGGCATTAATAATTCCTTCAGTAGCAAAAGA
The DNA here is from genome assembly GCA_036971475.1 of Prosapia bicincta. Lineage (NCBI taxonomy): Eukaryota > Metazoa > Arthropoda > Insecta > Hemiptera > Cercopidae > Prosapia > Prosapia bicincta. The sequence goes on from JBAIZL010000002.1 coordinate 175,335,232, forward strand.
CTAGAGAGATAACTTAAATATTTAGATAATTTGATTAAAAATGTGGTTAATTACCTTCAATATGTAGCTAAAATTTATCCGTTTTAATAAATATGCCAATTTAGAATAATATTTCATAAACATAACGATTTAATTACATTTTCCCGTTCAACGTTTAAACGTTTTAAACATTTCAATTGGGGATTTACTGACAGTTAAACAAACTTTCATTTTTATTTAAATTCAAAACCCTTTTTATGAGTGACTTTATTTTAAAATTGTTAATATCATACTACTTCATATTTATCTGCCCCTCAATTCTAAGCGCCTGAGAGCGTGCACGTGTACATTCAACGGATAGTCCTTTCATTTACAAACGAGGAAGAAATTTAAAAAAGTGAAATAAAAATTATTTCAATTTATATTCAACAACAAAAGGAAATAGTCGTGTTTACCATAGATATTTGCTCTTAATTTATTGTCATCGATCATTTTCATTTCATAAATTGTCAGTTGCATTGTTCTTTTTTGTGGTGTCTTTCCGTGTCATCAACTATAGTAATGGACGACGTCGGAATCGATCCATTGAAACAATAAAATGTTCGATATAACTAATCCCCTCTGTACTTATTTCTTCACCTTCATTAATATCTCCTAACAACTATTCACTTATTAGTATTTATCGTAACCATGACCCTTTCTCTAGTCTTTTATATTCAAGTTTAAGTATTTCACACGTTTTTAAATAGCTGTCACTTTATATGTAAAACTAGGATTTTGAGTATTTATAAATTAAAAATATCATACTGCTGTATAACTTAATAGGTTAGTAATTGTGTTTCATTATACATACATGCATTAGGTTTCAATTCAGAAAATCATAACTTACAACCAAACAACGGCATTTACAAGGTTTGATTAGACTCTGAAAATAATGACTGCGGCTGTCATGTAACACTGTAAATTTTTCTAATATATCAACTTCACTGAAAGCACAAAGTGCTGTGTATTATAAAATTATTCCGCTTCACATAGTAAAATATCTAAATGTAGAAAATCAGTCTTGGTAAAAACCAAGAGTAACGTGTATCACATAATTATATGGGCTTTATCACCACTTTGACAAATATCAATGATAAATCACATTGTATGCTCATAACAGCGCTACATACACTTCGGTATTAAAGACAAACATAATATACTAAGCACTTCACCACAGATAAAAAACTCAAGACCACTTCGATAAAGGCTAAGGATGAGTAAAATCGCACAATAGAGAAAGCGTTAATTTTATGTTGTAGAAGGCCAAGGTTAAGGAACGTCATGTACTAATGTAGGTGTGATATCAACTGTGTTAGAAACCAAGGATAAACATTCAGTAAAAACGTGAGAGTTCAGCATCTTTGTTTAAGATCAAAGACGAACCACAACATATACTAATGAAGCGTTAGATTCATTTTATTAAAAACTAAGGATGAAATACCACCGACTGTAATATAATCATAAATTGTATCCGGAAATCCATTTGAGAGAGAACCTCTCGAGTCACACACTAAAAATTTGAAAGTTACATGCTAACGATAATGAACGTTAAACGGTAAAAAGCAAATTTTCTGGATGCACGGTCGCTGCAGAAATGATTTTAAAAGACATTAGAAAAGTAATCAAAAAGTATTTATTTACAAGAATAATAGATATAAAGCTAAATCTTATAAATCAATACTCTATATTAATGTCTATTTTAAAATGAAATACGTTAGGCTATTTTATTTAAATGCTTAAATCTATTTCATAGATTTCTCTAACAAAGGATAATACACCATATTATTTTAGGACTATTAATAGCTTTCTATTTAATAAAGATAATTTTCATTTGCACCACTGATAAATACATCTTTATACTTTACAGATAAATATGGCATCTCAGCGCAACCCATACAACCTCAAGGTAAGGTTACATGTAATTACTTTTAAAATTGTTCCTTTGTAGATGATTTACTTTAGTTAACATGGCTAGCAATTTACTACAACCTCTAGTAGTTTAATTTTTTAAGTAGTTTCTATAACGACCTAATTCAATCAAATGTTGTGTCAACTGTCATAAGTGGCAAACGGGCAGTTCTCAGAAACACAATGAAGTGTTGTTTCCTAATTTTTTTCAGAGACCACAATCCGGAGCACCAAGTATTTACGGAAGTTAGGTCAAGTCAATAAATTATGCTACTAATTTTTAACGGTTGTTGATATATACAAAATACATTAGTTCGAAAGGGAACATAATATGTATAATATTCTTTTATAAAAACCTTTCACTTACAAAACTATGAAATCCTCCTTTCCTTACCATACTTGCAATGCCCAAGCAAGTTACATTTAACACTAGGTAAGAAAATGCCCGTACGAATATGTTACTTACAATTCATGGCCTAATACTTACCCTTTAATTAATCAAAATTTAATCTTACCTTTTAATAGGTCAGGACCTAATACTTACCCTTTATGAACCTTTTGCTTCAAAAGGAATTTGCACACCATTACGTTTCGTTAGGTTCTAAAATTATATTTTTTTAAAAAATAATGCATTTTAACTGGGATTTCATTTCAACTAAACAAGAAAGTGCTTTATCAGAACATTTTTTTTAAAAAAATTTAAAGTAGCTGAAAATTGATTCCAAACAACAAATCTAACACAATCGTCTATCAAAGAGTAATAATCATATTGCGCTTATAACAAAAGCTACTTATTTCAGAAATATTTCTTCTACTAACAGTTTCACAAACCTTAGATTTGTGCAGAAGTGTTTTTTGAATTATTTTTATGATATATAGCTTCAGTTTTACTATAAAGTTATAATGTGTTTGTGCAAAACATAGAGATAGAGATAGATAGAAGACAAAGCATTTCGCGTTTGATTTTAAACTTGACTGTAATGAACTCACAATCCTTGCCTGAGTGAACCCGTTGCTAAGATTTACTCACCCAATGAGTCATGTTTTTACATTTATTTGAGCGATACTTTAAAGCGGACTCTATGAAAATATTTTTTAACGTATTTTTCCAATTTCAATCCGAGATTGCTTGACTTACTAAAAAATATTTTCGAATAATAAAACTTAATTTAAACTTTAGTATTAAAATGTATACAACTTAAGAAAATTCGTTGATAGTATTGCAACAAATGCCAAGAAACCTATACCTAAATACTGCACCCGCATATTTGTTAATGTACTATTTCAGGTTAAATTAGAAAACAACCTGTTTATTCTGCGTTTAAACGAGAACAGCTTTGTGTAATACACAAACGATGGAGGAATATTAAAATGAAATTTTAAGTGATTCAAGTACTAAATTAGTTTATTAAGAATAATTTTTGAATTTTATCATTTTTAATTAATTATTCTTTTTATATTTGAATGGCATTTAATTTATTATGAATGTGTATGCCATGAATTTCAATTTTGCCCTACTAATAGGTTTCTAATTTATTACTAATTTTGATCAAGAGATAGACATTTCATAAAACGTCCATCGTACCTAATGAAAGAGGTAGCGATAGCATGAAGCTATTTGCAAGAAGTTTGCTCCTAACGGTGACAGTATTGCAACATTGTTTGCGATACTCTTGGATTATTCTAATTAATATTCTAACAAGATTATAACTAATTGATATTGGAGCGGCTTCTAGTGAACTAAAGCAATCAGTACTAACTTGGATATAAGTTTCTTCTTTCACAGTAACAAAGTTATCGTTACCAATTCATTACAAGATTGTAGAGTAATGAGACTTAGTTCATAACAAAAAGTAATAAAACTTCCTTACATAAATCAATACATAGTTTGCATAAGCAGTTATTTCAGTAGCGTCATATGTAAAGAAAGTTCAGTTCTTTGATCTTTATACCATCTATGGTATTTCTGTTAAAATATTTAAAAGATCCCAAGAGTTTACAAAAAATGCCGTTCTTAATAAACGTACTATGTTCACCTTACGAATGGAGATATATGAGCTTGCACAATATATATATATATATATATATATATATATATATATATATATATATATATATATATATAAATACTTCCAGTATGTGACACAAAGTTACCTGATAGATATCAGCGTTTCTAATACATATTTGTTTATTTTTATCCGTTATAAAATCCTTACGATTTTGCAATTTGTGATAAAAAGGTCACTTAGACCCGTAGAGTTTATTTTGCTAAGAACAATAAGAGGTAATCATCCCCTAAAGTTTATTATATTTGAGTTAAGGAAATACTCTTTTATTTGGTGTTTGGTAGATATTTACGAATTTATCCTTCCACATCGGAACCAATAGGTACGTTGCGCATTAAGCTGTATGCAATCATAGCTCAAATACTAATATAGTTTCTTGATTCATAATTAGTTAAAATTGATAGATGTTTATTATTAGTGATTTTGTTTTGTTTTTGACGATTTATAAGTATACTACGGAAACGATATAAGAATTTTCGCTGAAAATACAAATTCATCGGACAAAGATATAATTAGATAAAGTTGAATAATTAGATATATGATTACGAGAGTTTTTAAAATGATTCATTTATGTTTAACAACCCGTAATTAAAGCGGTTAAGGGCGTTTATTCAGGGCCCCTTGGTTTCCACGCAACAGGGCCTTCTCTACCAAACCCCAAGAACATAAATCATTCTTGAGATCTCGCACCATCAGACTGTAGAGAGGCGGTGCTATATGCTGCTGAAAAAGTTTCATTAACACCTTTTCCTCTATATTTTAACAATTATATAAATCTAACTTGTTTACTTAGCTGGTGCTCCTGATTGTGATGTCTGAAATGAAATGCAAAAACGACATGAACATGCCATGACACCACAACTCACCTTTACCTTGGACGATTCACTAACGTTCCAAATAATTAAAATTGGCGAAGAGATGCATATTCAGGAGTTATGACGGTTGGCACAATCACTGATGGGGAACGTTTTCTCCTAAGATAAATTAAATATTCGATTCAGGAAATTAGTAACCAAGTAAAGATATTTACGTCATTTAGTTTGCTTTATTTGATGCCTTTATAGCAGTTTATAAGGACTAATATGTAAAGTATTTTACTATATGGTTTTGAGAATATGTAGTTATAAACTAAGATATCAGGACTTCATTTGACAGAGAAAACCCGTCTGTTTTGAACCTTTCACATTTTCTTTCATAGCACTAATCCAGCCGCGAATTTTAATTGTCTATCCTTTCCTGTATTTGATCTGTTGAAAACAACCAAGATCAAACAACAGTCACTTATAACTTACTTTAAATTATTACCTAACAACGTATGTTAGTAATTGCCTATTTCTAGATGGTTTTACCATAAATAAGGAGAAAGGAACATTTCGCAACAACCACAGACCTACGTTATGTGCACAGTAAATCTCAAGGTCGGTCATTGTTGATTTAAAACACTTTCATTTTGTCTGTAAGGTTGGCATAATTGGCTTCCTTATTACTTTTAAAATTTAAAGTCAAAATTAAGATCACTTCATTCGATGGGTCTTTAATAAGGATTGATTTCTATATAATGTGAGTCTAACGCCACTATAAAAACCGAGAGATTTCATCTGTTACGTGTCGTATTAATTAAGTTCTACATAAACTTAGTTTAGGAGCTGAACCCAAGTTCCAAGTTTCTAGAATCAAAATAAAATCTTTAAAAGCTTTAAATGCTCTTCCGATACATGTGAGATTTACGTACACTGTTTAACTTTAATATAACATTACTAAAAAGGGGGGTGAAGTTGATCGCCTGCACGTGGTGCCCCCTGCTCTCGACTGAACGATCAACAGTCTGCGCTATACTCGAGCAGACCACAAGAGCAATAAAGATTGCAACAAGAGCTAACAAAATTTTTACAAACGGCCCTCTTCAGGGCCCTGACGACGGCCTGAAGCTAACCTTTTGGAATGCCGGAGGCCTAAACCAATCCAAATTATTAGAATTAAAACATATTATTTTAACTTTTGACGCGGACATCTTTATAATTGTCGAAGCTGGTGCATGCACTGACAACACTGTGTTTTGCCAAGTCCCAGGATATTCTCTCGTAACTCTGAAAAGAGCACGTCCTGTTGCCTCTGGAATTCTTGCTGGTGTGAAAAATACAGTCATTGCTGAACATCAAATTATACATGAAATGACCGACGACGATAAGTCAGAGATAATACTTTTTAAGATTTGGAAGCAGACAAAAATGTACAAAGTCTATGGACTCTACAATCCACCACTAAATAGACCAAGTCTTGAAAACAGCATTATGGGTATTTGTGCAAACACAATCATCACGGGAGATTTCAACGCATCATCATTAAGATGGGGTTATGATAGAACAACCGCAGTAGGGAGATCTATAGAGGACTTCATTGACGAAAACCACCTCCACGTCCAACGCAGCGACCCAACGTTTCTGTCCTACATCGGCTCACTGACCAGACCAGATCTTACGCTGCTCCACCCTGATCTGATGACACGTACCAGCATGGAACTGTAAGACCCAGCTAGTGGCTTCGGACACCGTGTAATTAACATCACTGTCGCACAGACCCGACGACCTGCAGCACCTAAGAGAAAACCAAGGTGGAACTTCAAGAAAGCCAACTGGACAAAGTTTAAATTGCTCTCCGATGACATAATAACGGGGGATCTCATTACAGATTGCCCTGACAAATCTACAAAGGCCGTAGCATCCACTATACTTAAATGCGCCCAATCAACTGTGCCTCGAGGACAAGTGAAAAAGCACAGACCTTTCTGGTCAGCGAAACTCTCCATCCTGAAAAAGAAACGAAATGACGCCAGGAAAGCTGCTGAAGTTGAAAAGACAAGAGATAGTTGTGTAGAAGTGCGACGAGCGCAAGCGGCCCTCCAACGGGAAATTAAACAAAGCAAGCGACAAGCATACAGAACCTTTGTCAGCCGGTTGGACTATAAAAAAGATGGAATAAAAGCACATCGTTTCCTGTCAAGTCTAAATAATCAACAAGTAACTGCGTCTGCAGAACCTATAGTATACCACGGCAAACACATCCATGACCCCAAAAAGGTATCAAACGCTTTCTGCCAACACTACGCCAACGTTGGAAAATTAAAGATTCCTAAGCTCCAGAAAAATGAATTCCTAAAGTATCGACACACTACATGTCTATCAGAGGAGGAAAATCAGGTCATGAACGGAAACTTCTCCCCTGCAGAACTAAAGGTAGCTTTATATACTCTAAAGTCAGGAAAATCAGCTGGACCAGACTCCATATTCCCAGAGTTCCTGTTACATCTTGGGACATCCGCCCAGAAAACTCTCTTGAAGCTTATGAACCTAACTCTGAATAAATTCATCCCTGACCTGTGGCGCAAAGCGGAAATCATTCCTATCCTTAAAAAAGGAAAGCCTCCATGCGAAGTAAAAAGCTACAGACCCATTTCCCTCACGAGCTGCTGCTGCAAGCTAGCCGAGCGAATGATTGTCAATCGTCTGAGTCCCTTTCTAGAGAGGACCGGTGCCCTGTCAGATGAGCAAGCTGCCTTTAGGAAACACCGTGGCACTATGGACCAAGCTGTGAAGCTCGTTCAAGCAGTGAAGGATGGTTTTCATAGAAAAATGTCGACTGTGGCAGTCTTTGTAGACTTCAAGGAAGCCTATGACAGAATATGGAGGAAGCTTCTGTTGCACAAACTCCAAAAATTAGGAATAACTGGAAAACTCTTAGGATGGGTGAAGTCCTTTCTGGCACAGAGGCATGTTCGAGTCCGTTTCCGAGACACAATTTCGTCATTTAAACAGCAACGCAACGGCCTACCGCAGGGAGCAGTAATCAGCTGTATCCTTTTCAATATTATGATAAACGACCTCTTAAAAATAGTAAAAGAAGTACCGGGCATATCAACCTTACTTTTTGCGGACGACCTTGTCTTTTGGGCTTCAAGCGGGACTCCTTCGAACCTGGAAGAAACTATAAATCGAACCCTTAGCAGAGTTGCTGACTGGGCCAATTACAACCAAATGGTAGTTAGTGAGAAAAAGACTGTTTTCACTCTATTCACCCTTTCAACTAAGCCGCCAAAACTGAGGATCAAGTTAAACAACAAAACTTTAAACCATGAAGATACTCCACGATATCTTGGCATCACGTTAGACAGGAAGCTAAACTTTGCAAATCATATTGAGGCAACAGCCGAAAAAGCCACCAACAGAAGCAAACTGCTGAAGAGATTACCAGCAACTACATGGGGTGCTACCCAGGATGTTCTAAATTCAACGTACCGGACCTATGTACGACCAACAATGGAGTATGGAGGAGAGGTGCTCAACCTAGCCAGCTCAAATTGCCTAAAGAAGCTAGACAAGGTTCAAAATAATAACATGAGGCTCATAACTGGAGGAGCTAAATCAACTCCAATACTAGCTATGGAGATCCAAACAGGACTGGAACCCTTGGAAGTCAGAAGAGACAAATGTCTCCTAAAATTCTGGGAAAAAAATAAAAGAACAAATAGAAAGTTTTGGGAAACATATAAAGCTGCCACTTCCCGCCTCAGAGCTCAGATTACTCCAGTAATCAAAGCTCTACAGCTGGAACAAAAATATAACCTTTTCCTTCATGCAGAAGCTGCCCCATTAAATCAACACAATCGAGTCTTTGACAACCTACCTCCAGTTTTTCTAAACCTTGTTGACCAGGTGAAACCAAAGTCACAGGCTATGGATATTGAACTCAGGAAAGCAACATTAATGACCATCAACGAACGATTCCCTGAAAGTGACTGGCTTCATATTTACACAGATGGATCTTCAAACCCTTCAAGTGGAGAAACTGGAGCAGGATATTTTTCAAAATTATTTCAGGGCTCGGTAGCTGTGGGCCTCTGCTGCAGCAATTTTGATGGTGAGGTTGTGGCCATAGGAGAAGCAGCATCATGCGTCATGCGACTTTCGCCGCGGCAGGTTATATTCCTGATTGATTCACAATCAGCGATTTTGGCAGTTTCCTCTAACACACCAACTGACTGCACCTTGACAGTGTCGTGTAGAGAAAAAATGCAACTATGCCAAGAGGCAGGCTTCAGAATTGCGCTCCAGTGGATTCCCAGCCACGTTGGCACAACAGGGAACGAAAAAGCTGACAACCTCGCCAAGAGTGGGTGCCGTCTACCACAGCCACAAATCAAAATATCACTAGGCTCTGCTTACACCAGGATCCACGCAGCAGCTAAGACGTACTTGAAAAAATCACAAGACAACCTGGCTGTTGGAAAGAGATGGCAAGAACTTTGCACCAACCCCATTCCAAAAAACCTGCCTCGACCTATCAGTGTTGCGCTGTTCCGTCTAACCACAGGACACGACTACCTTCAGGCGCACCTTCATCGCATTGGGCTGGCGGACACGGATCGGTGCCCCTTGTGCCAAACAGGAAAGATGGATGGAGACCACCTTCCTGCCTGCCCACAGCTCGAAGCATACAATAGCGACCCAAAAACCAGACTCTCCAAGCTCTACTGGTCTGCACGATGCCAAATGGTCGAGTTACCAAGGGCAGGCGTTGGATAAAGTAAAGTAAGTACATTACTAAAAAAGAAGTGGAAAATAAGTTTGCCGTTTAAAATGGAAAACGTATAAGACTTGTAATATTTATGTATTCTCTTTAACACGTTCTGAGATGTACTTCATGCCGCCCAATCTATGAATATTAATTTTGCATCTAAAATCACTCACTCTTCCAAAGAACACGACTGAAGATAAATGTGAAAATGCACATAACAATATATGCGTTTTAACTTTTACAGAGCTCCGTCTTCAAATTAACCCGTATGTTCTGTAATAGTGTTATTATTAAACCCAAACTTATAAAATAGATTGATAATTTACATTAAATAATTTGAAGGAAATGTTAATACCAAGAATTAAACCTATCAGGAATTATTGAATACATTTCATCTGGTGTTAAAGGCAAAACACCTAAAGCATTAGACCATATCATGAAACAGATAGAGTCAGGGCTAGATAACGGATTCGAACCTACATTAAATACGGAAAGATTATGTGAAAGAAGAAGGTATGCGAGAATCAAAAACTAATGAAAGAAACGAAGAGGATTTAATAAATCCAAGAATTGCCATTCTAATGACTCTCCGTTAATATGAAAAATGACCAATATTATTTAATAAGACCAGTATTTTATTTAATTTTCTACATTTCCCTTTTCATCGTTGTCTAAAAACTTTGAATGAATAAATGTTAAAATTGCAAGTAACCTACTAATTAAATTAAAAATAAATGTCTTTTAAAAAAAAGATTAGTTTTCATTAAAATGTGAAGCAATTAACAATTAACAACTTTTCAACAAATTAGAGTACAAAGGGTTTAATTTGGAACAATTAAAATGCTTGTCCGAAGTGAAACGTTTGTTCTGTTTCCGGTTCTACAGATAGAGAGAAACAAATAGATAAGGTAATATATTTTCAATTATTTTATTGCAACGATAAATGAAAACACAATTTCCACAAAGGATATTTTTTCCTAATTTCATCCCATCCATCAATTTATTTCATAACTGTATGCTTTCACAGTTCTAATACTCTTTTTGCGTCATCAATCACTGGTTCGTTCTAAGTCAGAAGCAATCCATTGAAACAAAAAGATCGTCCCAACATTCTACCCATGCTCTTCGCCTATGTGTTTCTTCAAAGTTTTTCCTGATATGTTACTTGTACCTTGTAAATATTATTCTCAAAATAGTATTTGATTAGGTAATTTTATTGTATGAAGTTTTGACTAGCTTACGTTTGTTTAGAAATAAATGTAGGGTATTGAAACTCGGCAAGATTATGTTTCGAAAATGATTATCGTCTAAGTGTGGTTAAATTACGTTAAATGTCGTTAAAAGTAATTTTATAAAAAAAAGGTCAAGTTAAGGTGGTTAGGTACGTTATTCACACTAAGTTCTGTAATTCTTCATCGTTGACGAGGGTTTACTAGTAAAATTACGCTGCATTGTATTTTGTGAATGTTATTTTAGAAAACGTTTGGGTACGTTATGTTACATTAGAGGTTTGCGTAGGTTATTCAGACAGTGTTTGGTTCAGTTCCGTTCGTTAATGAGCGTTTACGTAATGTTAGACTAGGTTAGGTTTTGGTTTTAAGGCTTATTTTATGTAAGGTATGTTTAGCTTACTTCTGTGAGATAGACCAAGCAATCTCTGGTTAGTAGCGAGCGGTAGCAAAAACAAAATTAAACAATATAATATTGAGTTTTGGACGAGACTGTACTTGTGATTGAGGTAACTTAATGGCGTGCCTATGAGTAAGATTAGCTCCCATTAGTGACGGATAACAATAAAGATTAGATTAAGTTTAAGCGATGGTCTACTTAATGTGAGGCTAGGTGCATTAAAACAACAAATTGTTGTCTGTTTCTATATGTATTAAAAAATATATATATGGTATTATTTTAGAAGTTTATTAAAGGAATGCTGTAATAGACCACAAAGCATATCATTACTGTAAGCCTACTCTTACCAACAACAGTTCATAAGGATACGTCGTTAGACATTAACGACAAACTGAAAGCCAGACACTGTGCTAGTTTGGGAATTAGGGGCTACTATTTAATTTCATTTGAAAGCTGTTACTAATAATTGCATGTATGTAATTGAGTATATGTGTAATTTTTTCTCGGACTCTACTCTAAGAATTTTACTAATTAGGATAGGCTACAGGGATTTGTAACCTCAGGAATCCAATAGACTGAGTCAACATTTTGTGAAAAATCGTCATCATCAGTTTTCGAAAGAAATACATATATGATTCTTGTTTAGTAATCTAAAACAACATATGCTATTCAAATACAAGAATTATTTATTAATTTATATACAAAGCCTTTCGTTGATAAACAGTATCAACATCATCAGGAAATAATAAGAAAAGCTTTGAATATAAATTAATAAATAATTCTTGAATTTGAATTTCCTGAGTTGTTTTAGATACACCGTAAATGGGGTGAATAGAAACAGTTTTCAATATTGAACATAAATATCGTAAATTATTATGAGATATAAGGATTTAAAACCTGCCTTAGTTTATGGGCCTTACAGTCCTCTACAATCCTACAACATTGTTTTTTCATTTAAATACAAGGAAAAAAATTTTAAAATATTTAAACATGCTGTTTCTGTTCACCACATTGAGTGGGGTGAATAGAAAAAGACACTATTTTCCAAGTACATTTCAAATGCAGAACCTGTTGGGCTAATAGAAACAGTCAGCACTGTCATGGGGTGAAAAGAAACAACACTTTTTTTGATAAGAAAATTTATGTAATGTAAATATCAAATTATAAATTACCAAATATTAAAATACAAATCGACAAAATTAATCATTGCTACTAAAGTTAATTTAATTATTAGATGCAATGAAAATATTGTAAGAAACCCAATACCACAAAAATAATCAAAAATAAGAAATAAAACAAGTTACTTACGATTTCTGAAAATTCGTCATCAAGTTTTCGAAAACTGTTTAACATTGGAAACCACTTCAAGGATTTTCTCACTAATAGGCATATAGGTTGTCATTCTTCTGCAATCCAAATGAAAATATTCAGAAAAAGCAGTATAAAGTTTACGAAAATCTTTTAACTTCTAATGCTACTTTAAGGGTTTTTACCAAAATTGGTATTTTGTGGGCTAACCTTAGTAAACGAATAGGCAAAGTGGACCATTTTTCATTGAAAACCTTTTTTTTATAAAAATCTATATCATCAAGTTTTCGAAAATTTGTAAGTAGTTCATAATTCTAGACATACATATGACTCCAGCAAGAGTCAACATGGATATACTATGCAAATACATCATTTCCCAACTAGACAGGTATTTGCCATGACATTCCATGTCACCGTTGCACACTTTTGATTATGTTGGTATCGACTAAATAATCTCTGTTTTTACGCACAGGGTGCTATGTGTGCCATTCTCTAGGATTAAAAAAAAAGGAATAGCTTAAAAAATCTTTTGCCAAACGATCAACGTATGTGAAACATAATACTTAAAATTTCCAACACAATCCGAGTATTATCGTAGATCGTAGGTAAGGTTTGCTTATTACACACACACACACACACACATATGTATATATATATATATATATATATATATATATATATATATATATATTATAACATAAAGTACGAGGCTTTAGATTAAATTAAGTTAGTTGCGAAAATAAATCATCTATAGGATTTAGCAAAGAAAGACACAAATAGTTTTCTAGGCGGACAAAGCAGGTACCATGTCGTTATCCTTTCCAGGAAAGCATAAGTTGAGTCCGGCAACCATAGACAATAGAAGGTCCAAAGCTTGTTAAGACGGGATATCCAGCGGCCGATATAGCCTGGGGAATTAACCGTGTACCGTTAGGTTTAGCTAATTGTAGAACTGTGGGAAACTTAAAAAGTACGTATTAGTGGTAGTGGGAGAGATTATGGATTTCATAAAAACTAAATGATCGGGAGTTTAGAAAAAAGTTTTGAGGAGAGTCTCGGAGGAGGAAGACAGGTTGGTGGGGACAAGGATGGAAGTGTTGTAAAGGGAAAATTTTGTTAAATTAAGTAGAGTTTTTTTTATTAGTTAAATTTAGTAAAGTGCGACGTAAATGTTTTTTTGAAATATAAAGTAAGTTTTTTTTGTGTCAAGTGAAAGCGCTGAAGTGAACGAGCCAGGATTCCATTGACTCTTCAGAACAATAAGTATATTTGAAAATTAGTGTAGCCAACAGATATCTATCTTTTAGTTTAAAACAAATTTTAAGTTCATCAAAATTTATAAAAATTATTCTAGTCACCATTTCTAATTTAAAACCAAAGTTCCCGTAATAGCGACCCCGAGAGCAAGAATAAAATTTTTAATTCTGTTTTTTTTGTTATTCCATTAGAATCTAAAGCAGAAGTCCACCTTTTATAATTGTAAATTTAGTTAAGATATTAAGCTTGTCGCTGCACAATATTAATATAAATTTGGAATAATGTGTAGAGTTAATTTAAGAGAATAAATGCAAGTAATGTTTAAAAATTGATAAGATTATTAATTCTTTTATAAACCTGAAGGTGTGACATTAGATAGGTAACGTAAATGAATAAAAATTAAATATAAATTTAATTATAACAAAAGTTAAGTTATAATATATATATATAAAGAATAGTTGATTGGGAGCCACAAGGAACAAACGAAGTTATGGCACAAACTCTTTAATTGCCAATTTAAAGTTGTAATTAAATTCGTTATTTTGCCTTTGTGTCGTGCACAACTACAAAGGTCCTTGCCAATCACATTGCTTCAAAGGTTGCTGTCTTAGTGAAAATGGAGAATGTTCAAATGAATTGAATATTGGCCCCTAACTTCAAAACAATTACAGGGTCTGGCTTTGAGTTTGTCGTTAGTGTCTAACCCCGTAACCTTAGGAATTTATCTTGGTAACAGTAGGCTTACAGTAATGCTATGCATTGTAACTGATTATATCATTCCTTTACTAAACTTCTATAATAATACCACGTATATATATTTTTTCAATCGATACAAAAAATGCTTAAATGTTAATTAAACAATTTTTTAATGCTAATAAATCCAAGAATTTATTTGTTGGAGAAGTTTGAACTGACAAAAGCTAATGATCTATCTTTTGTTACGTGTTGGAAACAGAAATCCATTAGTGTTTTATGGAAATATGTATCTTTTATTCCATTGTCTTGAGAAATGCTTGGAAATATTACCGAAGGATGGGAAAATGGAAGAAAGTTTTAAGCTTTTCTGATCGGACCATTTACTTTGGGGGTCACATAGATGTGATTAAAAGCTAAAATTTTTTTTTTTTGCAGTTAATGTTTGTTAGGGCCTAGATTAATATGGATTCTATGGTCATTCAGTAAATTAGGTTTCTTATTACTTTACGTTATGAATTGAAAATTTATAACGATAGTTTTAATTTATAAGATTGTTTTAAATATTAAATAAGACGGTCGCTCCACGATGGATCACTAGTTTCTACAAGTGTCGAAAGTTCATAACATCAGCTTATACACCAATTTATCTTAAGACTTTGAGATAGAACTACTAGATTAAAAAAAATTGTATGTTAAATGAAAACAGGTACAAAAATGAAAGCTATGTTGAATGCAAAGGTAAATGTAGAATGAAAATAACAGGTTTGTAAAAGCAGTATTCAGAATTGTACAGAAAAAAATGGCATACATTCGAAAAGTAAAAATAATAATTACTTATGTTAAAATATTTCATATATAACATTTACCTATATGTACTACTGGCTTTTATTTAATCCTAAAATATATTTAAATAAAGTTGGATAGAAGGTTGCACAAGTAAAACCAATACAGTTTTCAAAAATGATAAACCTATAAAATACCGAACCTTAGCAATTCAACAAAAATATAAGTTATTGGTGACGCATATTAAGAGAAAACATTAGAATTCAAATTATTTATTTTGCCACACTAATCTTTGCACCACAAACGCTCTGTCTTACTTCTCTTATTCGTAAATGTTGATGATTAAAATATTTAAAGACTTACAAATATATGCCATTATAAATATGGCATTTTAAATCCCTCAATTTTATGAATGGCTTGTAAATAGGATGATATTTTGGATATACAAGGAAATAAGACACGATAAACCTAATATAAATGATTGTTTAAATCTGCTTGACAAACTAATAGACCCTCTCTTGGCTATTGTAGTCCATCACGTTCGGTAAAACGAATATAATAACTTTGCTTTAATATACGACTATCCAAACTTTAATTTTGTCTAACTTTGAGAGAACTTACTGAAACGGAACGTTTTCAATTGCTCTGAGGCGATCTACATCATTTTGCAAAACGGCTAAAGATCTCCATGGTGAGATTAAAATTGTTCGATCTCAGGAGGTTTTTACAAGTTTCCATTTCTGGACACTTATGAACGTCCTGCACCAATATGTTGCAGAATGTGAGAAGAAAACCATATTATTTCCTTAAATATAATTAATAGATTTCAGTATGTATTACTTTCAACCATTCAATTAGGCAGCAGCCATTCATAATTTTTTTACCGTTTCACAGAGATAATATGAATAAAATTGCCTAAATAATTAAATAAGTTAGTTATGTTTTTCAAATTTTACAATATTAAGTTATTGCTAAAATTTCTGCGTGTGTTAAGTTAATTGCAGTAAGTGGTTAAATTATAGAGAACACACCATCATTAACGTGTATTCTTTTTGTGGATTTATTCAATTCGTTGTATGGATGAATTTCTTCTCTGAACCATTTCTTTGTGTCATGGTTGATTGGTTTACCTCCTATTTTAACTTTCTCACCTTTCTAAGCTCCTCCATTACTTTTAATAGATTTGGATCATAGGTTTTATTTTGTCATACGTTTTTTAAATATTTTTAATTTTTCTAGTATGTTTGCTGAAGTAGAGATACCACTCTTTGCACTTAAACCACCCTCAAAATATATAGTAACATATTAGTGTTTATATTTATTTTTCATGCTCCCATAGTGATCACAGTTCATCGAATCAAAGAGAAAAATATAGAGGTATGCAGAACATCGTTATATATAAACACTTACATTGAAAGGAAAAGTAAAGTAAATGCTTAAAGGAAGATTGTTGTTCGTGATAAAGACGAAAGGCAGTACTTCTGAATAATAACATTATTTGTTAATGACAGACAAATGTTTTTAATAAATCAGAGGAAGAAATTGTCATTAAATGTTGCAGATGGTCGTGCTTATTGCTACATCACTGATTCATTAGATATACTTAAAAATTGTATTACTCACATAAAATGTATGCACAGACCAGCAGCAACAAGTAAACGAACTTGAGAAGAAAGCGAAAAGAGTTTCATAAGTAATCTGGAGTAGGAATATCATTTTCTACGCAAAAAAATTCTGTGGTTTAACCGGAAACGTAATTTATTTTTCATAACCTAAATAGCTGAACTGAATACCAATGAATCATTAGTCCACAACGTCGGGTGTCAAATTCTCGAGGGTTTTCTCGGCTAATCTCGTTTCTTTACGATGCGTTTGGGAAATACGCACTCCAGGTCAATAGCGTTATTTTCTGATTCCGTGACGTGAGATTGTTTAAATTGTACCTTTGTTGCTTAGAAAAAAGTTAATAACGTATCTAAGTAGAAAAAATCAAATTATATGTTAGCATTTAAATCTCTCTTTTTAGAATAATTGTAATATGGACTGTTCTGTTTCTACTACTTTAGTAAAAACTCCGCCAAATAACACAGGAAATAAACAATGTATTTAATTCCATCCTTTAATGTACAATATATTATTATTGATAATCTTGAAGAATTATGTAAGGTAGCTGAAAACGTGGGAAGAAATATTGTATTTAATGAAATAATTAGTGATAGGGTTATGCGCAAATAGTTTGAAAGATGTAAATTAGTTTATAATAGTTTATAATATCCAATATTAGTTTTTATATTATATTTATTTTCTACTCTTTCTTTAGGCCATCTTAAGAAGGCATAAACATGCGAATTTTAAATAAATGTCTCTATACACATAAAACCTATTTGCAATGCAAATAGCCAGTAGGGAAATTGGATGAATTCTATTGTCCCGTGAATCGTAGGATAGTGACCTTGAGTCCTAGATTATTTAGTTACAACTACTGTAAACTATATCAACTTTAAAAAAATTATAGTTGGAGACATTTAAGCTCTGTAGGTTATTTACGCAATTTAATGATAGATCCCACCACTGATATGTAACTACAAAGTTTATTACTGCTGTGTACATTGTGCTACTCATCCCTTGGACGCCAAATATACCATCACAGTTGTAATATTCTTACCTTAATCACTTAGTACCTTGATCACGTAACCCAAGGAGTATGCTTCTTAGTGATGGATCTGGGAGGCTGTTTACAGTTCAGCCATTCAACAATAATCCTGAATTATAAATTGTTAATACAAAGTAGCCTACTTTGCCCATATTTTGCTAGTAACACAGTACATGAACGGTTGTGACAATTATTGTTAGTAATGATACGTTTTCAAATTATTTTTAATAACAGTTTGCAGTAGCTCTTAAGCCTTCAAGAACGCTTGTACTACCGTATTATTTGTTTGCGAAAATTCTTATAAGTAATTATAATGCGTTTAATTAAAACTTGGGTCACTTTAAGAGGTTTGAAATACTGGTTATTGTTTTTTATTCAATAATGTTTTTAGTGATTGGCGATTATTAATTATTGAAAAAATATCAATAAAATTCTTTCAATCAATATTACAAATATTGTGTTTATAACAAATCTTTGGTATTTATGAAATGAGTATACCAGGATGGGTCTCTCTTGCATTATTTCTTGAAGTAATTTGGATTTACTGTCAGCCTCCAATGCATGTGTCTTAAAACTCCACTTTAGCCAATTCCTAATAATTTCATTGAATAATATTTTATTCCTTCCTTATTTTACCACCAATTATTTACCTAAAATATATTTTAAATGATTATTCAAATTTAATAACTGATTTCATTGAGACACTTACACCCTTTCTGCATCACGTACTAATTTAGGCAATCTGACCCCCTTGTCTCGCCAACATTTACTCTATATCGTACTTACCCCTTGGAACCTCAGAATGCTCCTCCTTCCTTTTGCATTCTTTTGGTAACTATATGACAATTTTAAAAATCACCTCTTCCTATAATAGTTACTATCTAATCGTAAAGAACTTCTTTGGGCTTCAGGTAATTCCCTTCTCTTGCACATCCGACTCTAGCATAAATAAAGAGCGAAGCAACCCTTATTTTACCCCCCATAAATTATAACGTTTATTTATGATACAGGTCTTGAACCTAAATACTTAAGTGGGCTACCTGTCAGCCTCCAACGAGTGGGTTTTAAAACTTCACTTAAGCTAATTCCTAACATTGTCTATGATTAATAAGTTATTACTTCCATTTAACCATCATTTACATACTTAACATTTAACAAATTATAGTTTCACATTCAAAACTTGAATTTAATTATTCACTATATAACTCTCCACATCACGTAATAATATAAGTATTCCGACCTCCATGTCCCGCCAACCTTTACTCCATTTCGTACTTACTCCCTGGAGGCTCTGAGTCCTGCTATTCCTATTGCGATAATCTAGTATTTAAATGAAAATTCGCACCAATCAGCTATTCCTATAATGATTACCTTATAATCCTGACGGACCACTTCAGATCCTGAACTATACATTCACCTTCAGTCCCAGCTGGTGTTTTTAAAGCCTTACTTCCCACTTGCAATTATATGGCATAGTTCATTTTACTAAAAAGTATTTTCTTGCCATTAAAAATAATCATAAATAAAGAGACAACCCATAATCTACCCTCCATAAATTACAACGTGTATTTATGATACAGGCATTGAACCTAAATACCTATAACTTAAACTAGTCAGATATTTTATCACTTGGCTCGGTTAAAACTAATTGAGTTATAAGTAATATATTTTAAGCTTTATTTATCTAGTTTTTGTAATTAAAAGTTTTTAAAGGTATCAGTTTCTTTGCAACCATATAGAAAAATTTTTAAACTGTAAAAATGTACTAACATTAGTAGAAATGCTTATGCTTTTAACGTTTCCTCTAGCGACGTTGAAGTAGTATTGTTTTGTATCAAAACTCAGTCCATATTGTTCAAATGTACGAGTGTTTAGTTTGTTACAAGACCATCTGCTCTAGTACTAATGCTAAACTTAAGAGACAAAACCGTGTTTATAAAAGTAACACAGCCCGGGATCTGGACTGAGTCGCGTTTGAAGAGGGATGTAATGGCAAAATTAAATGTAATGGTAGTATACCACTTGGATGAAATACAACGCAATTCTAAGTATAACACTGCTACATAAATTGTAACTTTGTTTTATTTATTACTCATATAGTGTAATTTTATTATTTTTATTTATTTAATATTGAAATTTACGTAAACATTTTCATAAGAACGTATAAATTTGTCCTTTACTTCACATTATTCATCTACAGAAGCATGGTTTGAAAATGATTTAAACATTTTTTTTTTTTACTTTTCAGTAATAAATAGCATTTTTGAATAATATCTGGGTAATTCTGCCACTTGTGACGAAAAACAATATTTAGCTGTAAAGGTTTGTAACTGGTATCGCAGGATTCATATAAAACGTGTGTATTTTGTTCCTTTCTATAGCAACAACATTTAGAAAAAAGGATTTACTTTAATGTTACAATCAACGGCATGAAGGTATAAATTGAAGTGAAATATAGTTCGAAACCCAAAACCTATGTTAACTGTCGCTGAGTACGTATTAGATAAAATATTGGTGGTTATCATAAGCAACTCACAACTAACAGTTAAATATAATTTTTTACGACTTTAATCAGCAACCAAGAAATTAACACTGTCATTGAAATCGATACTTAGATATTAAAATAAGAAATAAGCTACAACAACAAAATAACCTACAGTACTTAGGTAATTTAAAAGTATTTGTGTCAAAATAAGAAATAAGCTACACCAACAAAATAACCTACAGTACTTAGGTAATTTAAAAGTATTTGTGTCAAAATAAGAAATAAGCTACAACAACAAAATAACCTACAGTACTTAGGTAATTTAAAAGTATTTGTGTTAAAATAAGAAATAAGCTACAACAACAAAATAACCAACAGTACTTAGGTAATTTAAAAGTATTTGTGTTGAAATAAGAATTAAGCTACACCAACAAAATAACCTACAGTACTTAGGTCATTTAAAAGTATTTGTGTCAAAATAAAAAATAAGCTACAACAACAAAATAACCTACAATACTTAGGTAATTTAAAAGTATTTGTGTTAAAATAAGAAATAAGCTACACCAACAAAATAACCAACAGTACTTAGGTAATTTAAAAGTATTTGTGTCAAAATAAGAAATAAGCTACACCAACAAAATAACAAACAGTACTTAGGTAATTTAAAAGTATTTGTGTCAAAGTAAGAAATAAGCTACAACAACAAAATAACCAACAGTACTTAGGTAATTTAAAAGTGTTTGTGTCAAAATAAGAAATAAGCTACACCAACAAAATAACCTACAGTACTTAGGTAATTTAAAAGTATTTGTGTTAAAATAAGAAATAAGCTACAACAACAAAATAACCAACAGTACTTAGGTAATTTCAAAGTATTTGTGTCAAAATAAGAAATAAACTACAACAAAATTACCTACAGTACTTAGGTAATTTAAAAGTATTTGTGTTAAAATAAGAAATATGCTACAACAACAAAATTACCTACAGTACTTAGGTAATTTAAAAGTATTAGTGTTAAAATAAGAAATAGGCTACAACAACAAAATAACCTCCAGTACTTATGTAATTTAAAAGTGTTTGTGTTTAGTACCGGTTTAAATGAGGAGATTCCTAGAAACATTTTTAGATATGAAAATTAGTTTATTTGTTAAGTGTTTATGAATAAGATTGACAATAAAGACAGTATTGTATGTGTTACACTAAAATGAGGGTGTTATCAACATCTATCGTGGAAATTGTAGTTCCAAAAAGAGTCAGATTACTTACTGGGAAGTTATGTTGCACTGCTACTAAGTAGGCTGCTACTATGATATCCTGTTGATTGTGTTATTAAAAAAAAAATATATTTTTGAAAATATTACATTATATAGGATTATTCAATTTTATTTCTTTTATAAAATTATTGACATAGTTTTCATGTTAAAAAAGTACTAATATATTATATTAATTTATTGATTTAAGTTTATATTGTTAAATTTACCCTATAACTTCCATAATGTCTTTGTAAAAGAGTAAATGACTTACAACCTCCAATGTGCTTCAGCCAAATAACACGTTACATCTTACGAGAGGACATAATCAGGTATGAATTCCAAGATATAAAATTAGGTAACAACTTGTTTCCGTTTATATAAGACGGTCATAAAGGCTGTAGTTGTCCATAAAAAAAGTTTTATTGGCTTTGTTTTAAAACGAAGTTGAGGCATTCGAAGAACTTAACGGTCCTCGTTAAGTCGGACATTATCCTAACAAAAGCGTACAATGAGATAAACGTTTGGTTCTATTTTCATTAATAATATTCTCTTTATTTCATTTTAACTAGAATATTTCAAAGTTACACGAATTAGTGAAATACCCCATTTGCAACGTTTCTAAATACCATCCGTTTGTAAATTTTGAGGAACGCAAACTTTTCTGGAGTAATTACTTTGCAGGAATGTTAAACCGCGCTTACTTCTGCAACCCTGTTCTATTTTCTACCTCTCGTAAATCAAGTTGATGCATGTTTTACTTTGGGATAATTCTAATAATTTATTCTTCCCTGGACATACTTGACCGGACTTAATTTTCAAGCAAACTTCACATCAAATTGAATTCAAATTTTAGAGGGTTTTTTTAATCTTTGAATTTTTATGAGTTATGATGCATTTTGTTGAGACTTGTCATCCAGAATGTGTTTGTATTCGTGTCTTGCATCCTATACTTTATTGCGTTGCGCTCTATTTTCGTCGGTAACTTTCATTATTATGTTTATACGTCTGTGAAGTATTTGAAGGAACGTGATATTCTTTTCTGCTTCCTCATATGATATGTGTTTGTGTGACTGCGTCTGTTTCATGTTACTTGTATACTATGAATTTGAGTATCTTTCAGTGGCTTGGATTGTGTGTTAAAAGTTATTATTAGTGTGAGATATTAACTTAATTATTTAGTTGTTAATATAAATTCATACTATTATCTCTTCTATTTTAATTGTGTTATAGCGCTTTATTTTCTTTGAGAATTGGTTTTAGTAGCTTTGATATTCTTTAGATGTAACTCAATCTCTCTCTCTCTCTCTGTCTCCCTCTCCCTCTCTCTGTCTCTCTCTCCCTCTCTCTGTCTCTATGAGTTATCTCTATGAAAAACACTGAATTACTTTAACTTATAAATGTCACTTCTATCTATTTGAAATTATTTAGTGGACGGTTTCCAAATTTTGTTTGTTAAGATGAAAATAATAATCTTTTACACAATGGTAATACCGATGTGTTGCGTGGCAACATTGGTGACCCTTTCAACAGCAAAACTATCACTGATTTCTTTAAATTATTTCATAATCTTTTCACAACTGTTTAAAATTGAACCCTTTTCATCATGCTGTTTTAATTTATAGAAATAATACTATAATCTTTATATTTGTTATTCACAACTATAAATTGCTTAGTTAACGTGTAATAATCCAAGCCTCTCTAAATTGTGTGATTCCCGTTTACTAAACACGCCTATTTATTTAGTCCGTAAAAACTATGTAGTTCACACCTATTATACAAGCTCTCAAACGTTGGGTTGTTCACGTTTACTATATGGGCCTATTGATTTAGTCTGTACAAACTATGTAGTTCACACCTATTTTACAAGGCTCTCAAAATTTGTGTTGTTTTTACGTTTACTATATACGCCTATAGATTCAGTCTCTAAAAACTATGAGTTTACACTTATTAGACAAGAATCTCAAGTTATGTGTTGTTCACGTTTAGTATATACTACTATTTCTTTAGTCTGTACAAACTATGTAGTTCAAACCTATTATACAAGCTCTCAAACGTTATGTTATTCACGTTTACTATATACGACTATTTACTTAGTCTTTACACACTATCTAGTTCAAACCTATTATACAATTCTCTCAAAAGTGGTGTGTTTTTCACGTTTTACTATATACACCTATTCATTTAGTCTTTACAAACTATGTAGTTCACATCTATTATACAAGACTCTCAAAATTTGTGTTATTCACGTTTACCATATACGACTATTTATTCAGTCTCTAAAAACTATTAGTTTACACTTATTAGACAAGGCTCTCCAAAGATTTGTTGTTTACGTTCACTATATACACCTCTTGATTTAGTCTTTACAAACTATGTAGTTCACATCTATTAAACAAGACTCTAAAAATTTGTGTGGTTCACGTTTACTATATACGAATATTTATTCAGTCTCTAAAAACTATTAGTTTACACTTATTATACAAGACTCTCAAAATTTAAAGTTCTGTTGTTCACATTTACTATAGACGCCTATTGATTTAGTCTCTATAAACTGTGTAGCTCACACCTATTATACAAAGCTCTCAAAAGTTGTGTGTTTCACGTTTACAATCCAATTGCATAAAATTCTCTAATTGACGTAGTTCAGATCTATTACTATTTATTAGGAATATACTGTGGATGAATTTAATAATAAAAACACAAAAACCTCTTAACCATAAACTTTCTTTAATTTACCCTAATGTACATTTCAGTTACAAAGTAACAATCTTCAGAGGGATAACATACAAAGACTGATTAACGCTAGAAAAATACCTTATTTATAATCTACAGAACTAGTCACTCCCACTCCGACCGCCGCGGCCACACCTGTTAAACAAGGCGTAGCCACGCCCATCGAGTGAAAGCGCGATATCTAACGTCAACTTACTAAAATATAAATTAAAAATACAATAAAAACATAATTAAAATTGTTTTTTGAAATTATAACCAACACAAAATTTAATATAAAAATCATAATCCTATTTAACAAATGAATATAAAATTGAATTAGGAATAGGACCTCTATCAGAATTTAATAAATTCTCAGGTTTATGTTTACTAATTTTTAAACTTTCAAAATTATTTAATAACTTATTCGCTCTAACATTCTTAATTAACTTGACATTATTAACATCTAGATTGTGATTGGTCTCTAAAATATGGGCAGCAATACTAGACTTATCAGATCTTTGGTATTTAATATCCCTAATATGTTCCTTAAATCTAGTTATTACTTTTCGTCTTGTCTGCCCAATATACATTTTATTACAATCTTTACAATTAACTTGGTAAATCCATGATTTATCAAGTGTTTCTACTTTATCTTTTGCATTAACTAATAAATTTTTTAAGGTAATTATGACTTTTATACACATATCTTAATTTACCATTCTTAAAAATTCCCTCAAGCCCTTTGGTTAAAACTTCTTCAAAAGGTAAACTAATAAACCGGCTTTCTTCTTTAGTTTCCAAAGGTAATGTTGTTAATTTCTTCCGAAAAACCCTAATCTTTTGCTTCCTAAGGATATTATCAATAATTTTACGTTCATAACCATTAAATTCAGCTGTACTTTTAATATGTTCTAATTCAATATCAAAACGTCTTTTACGCAAAGGAATATTAATCAACCTATTAACTAAAGAATTGAAAGCTGCAAATTTGTGTTGGTTACAATGGTTAGATTCGTTTGGAATAAATCGATCATTGGATGTTGGCTTTCTATAAATATCAAAAACTATTTTATCTCTATTTTTAATACAATAAACATCAAGAAACGATAAACGTTTATCTCTTTCAATTTCATAAGTAAATATAATATTAGGATGTTGATCATTGATGATCCTTAGAAATAAATCTATTTGAAATTCTTTAATATTAAATATAGCGAAAATATCATCAACGTATCTTATCCAGACACGAGGAAAATATTTAAGTTTCTTTTTCAATCCTAATTCAAAATGACTCATAAAGAGTTCTGCTAAAAAAGGTGATAGGCTGTTTCCCATTGTTGTACCATCTTTTTGTTTATAAAAATTATTATTAAATTGAAAATAATTATTATTCATACAACAATTAGGTAATTTTACATATTGGTCAACTCTCTCAATATCGACATCATTCTCAATTACAAACTCTTTTAACAAATTTAAAGTTTCCGTTACCGGAATACTTGGAAACAGAGAACAAACATCAAAAGAAACTAAAATTTCTTCATCTGTTAATCTAATATTCTTAACCTTCTCTACAAAATCAAGTGTATTCTTAACCGAAAATGATGCCAACTTACATTTAAAAAAACTGAATTCTTTAACTAACCATTTAGATAACATATAGGTTGGTGAATCAATTCCCGACACAATTGGCCTCACGGCATCGCCTACTTTATGTATGTTTACTTTAGTAAACATAAACCTGAGAATTTATTAAATTCTGACAGAGGTCCTATTCCAAATTCAATTTTATATTCATTTGTTAAATAGGATTATGATTTTTATATTATATTTTGTGTTGGTTATAATTTCAAAAAACAATTTTAATTATGTTTTTATTGTATTTTTAATTTATATTTTAGTACGTTGACGTTAGATATCTTGCTTTCACTCGATGGGCGTGGCTACGCCTTGTTTAACAGGTGCGGCCGCGGCGGTCGGAGTGGGAGTGACTAGTTCTGTAGATTATAAATAAGGTATTTTTCTAGCGTTAATCAGTCTTTGTATGTTATCCCTCTGAGGATGGTTACTTTGTAACTGAAATGTACATTAGGGTAAATTAAAGAAAGTTTGTGGTTAAGAGGTTTTTGTGTATTTATTATTCACATTTATTGTAGAATGGGGCCCAATAGTGTGATTGACTGACGTTTTCTCCAGTATGTCCAAAAACTTAGTTAGCAAATATTGTACAAGATTGTCTAAATAGTGTGGTTCACATTTACATACATATTGCTTCAGTATGTCTAAATTTCGTATTTTACATCTATTGTACAGGGCTTCCCAAACATATACTAGGATTTGGAAACGGTTCCACAGTTGTGAACGCAGGTGTCACGATTATTGTTTCAGTCCGTCTAGATTAAGTAGTTTACACGTTTTGTAAAGGCCTTCTCTAAAACATCTTTAGATTTGAGAACGGTTAGACTATAGTGTATGGAAGGTTAAACCATGATTGATTCAGTCTGTCTAAATTACGTAGCCTACAATTAATACTTAACGCTGCTCAAATCGTGGTTTCCTCTGTACACGTCTAGTTTTCCTGTGTGTAAAATATTTCCCTGCTCACATTCATAAAACTAGGAAGTCAAACTGTGTTTAATATTCACAATATTCGACCCGGTTCAAAGTACGCATTTACATGTTTTGTACATGGTCAACCAGTTTATGTGGATCACTTAAAACTTATCTGTTTAGCCAAAAGGTAAATTTCATATTTGTTTTTAAGATGTGGTTCACATTTGATGTACCCTACATCCTAATGCAATTTATTTGGCTCACTTTTACACGAATATGCCTTTATTCTAAGACATTAATTATTGTTTCAAACCTGTACGAATTACTCGATTCACATTTATTGTTTTGCGTTGTCAAAATTAGTTTATATTTGTCGTAATTACGCTTATCCAATATACGTTTTACTCGTTTATTGTAAAAAGTTGTCCAAGTTCTTAACTTTACATTTATTTTACAAGATACCCGAAATTACGTAATTCACATTTACTGATACAATTGTGTCCAAAGTGTATGGTTCACAAGCCTAACTGGCTTGTAGCCGTCCTGATTTTGTGGTCCTGATTTTGGTATTGTGTTAATTCCAAGACTGTCGAGATTTTGTACTACACATTTATGTGATAAGTTACACAAGGATGTCCACAAGTTGTTTTTCACCTCTTTCTGTGTATTGCTTAAAGTCATTTATTCTACAAGCAAGATAAATAGTTTTTCCCGTTTACCGTATTATTTTAGTTTGTCTAAATTATTTGGTCTAAAATTATTGTACATTAGTTTGAAGTATAACAATTTTAAAACAATGAGTGTATATTTATGGGATCTTGAAATTATGTTGGAAATACTTAATAAATAGTAATGCCGTAAAAAGTTAATTACAATTGGATGTTATCCTGTAATTTCATTTGAGTGGCAGTAATTTTTAATTTCACCTTTTTAAAACTATTTTTATTGAAAATGATAACTTTTTTTGCAGAAAGAAATTGTCCTTTGAAAATACTCGTAGAAACGTTTGACCGCTAGGGTAATATGAGTGAAAGTCATTCCGCTAGGGTAATGATAAATTAGTGAAAGTAAATTTCTATGTATTACTTTCCCAAAGTAGATTTATATTATGTTTAAATTTAAAATTTCTGTTAGTTACCTTCAAATTTGTATTTTATTGAGTCATTCAATATTTAAGTGTCCATATTTTGATAGGGAAAATTTTTTCCGTAATGTTTTTTTTTTACTTTCAATTGAATTTTGTAAAAATTAATAAATAAATGCAAATTCTTAAGTTGTTTAAAAACCAAATAAATATATTTTATTTATTTTAATTTTAGGAACATATTTATAAATATTTTGTTTTTGTAAAATACATCTTAAAAATTGGTTGCATCTAATTCAATTTTGTAACCAAACCCAAACTCTTGAATATGTTTTTGCAATACTTTCCTCACTTATTGATCAAATTTAGATTCGATTCTGTTCATGCTATAAAGTTCTTGAAAAACCATATTTAGGTTCGTGTAACTTCTACTTACTAGTACTTCCTTCAACCTTACAATCTAGTATAGGAGAGTAAGTATCTTGTATCTTACAAAACTAATAAGTTTGTATTATATCCCTATCGCTTTGAGAGTCACTACTATATTATTCGTATAAAAATGTTGTTTTTATTTCTTATAAAACTATTTAAATAAAAGAAATTTTAGAAAATCTCCCTTTATGATTCGTAAGGAGGGAGCTGGTAACAAGAAGTTATTTGCAAAGTTTAATCATGAAGATTAGTTTTACAATATTGTTTAGACTAATTTTGTATAATTCTAATTAATACTGTAACTCGACGAAAACAAATTACCAATCGATCTTGGCTTGCATTTTATTTTCTTTAATCACAATATCACATTATTGTTTGCAATTTCCATAACAAGATTGGAAGTACTTAACTTACCGTGAAATAGTGTCGGTGTATTTTCAACACTGACTTCCTTTTCCTGTAGGAAGTATATAACTACTTGTCAGTCGTTGAGGAATATATCCTCAATTTCCTTCTCATTTGTTGAGGAAGGTTGCTTTTTCTTAGAATAAATTAAAGTATTCAAATTAATATATATCCTTTACGCTTATTACTTTGAAGGTTGAAGGAAGGTGGATTCTTGATTATTCTGTTTTTTTTTTACTGGGCCCATGAGGATTTTACCAGTAGCTTGTTCCTTCGTCTGTGAATTGTAGAGAACAGGAGGATCGGTGGATTGATGGTAGTATTAGGAAGAAGGGGCCCTCCTTTTACAAGGATGAGTGAGATTCCCATCTAAGGACAGTAAACCTTAGATTAGGTGAAAGATATATGTTGTAGGTTATTGGGGCACATAGGTTATTATTGATATCAAATGTTGAGTTTTAGATACTCTGATAAAATAATTTTTATAATGCCTTGCCACTCGGAATATAGTTTGCATACAACTTCCCTTTGGCGATGTTTTGGCAACTGTTATTTAGTTCTAAAGCACTGGCATCATTAAATATTTTTCTGCTGACATCTTATGAGTTTTCCGTTATCTTTTTAAAAATAGAAATGATTTTTTAATTCTGAATAAACTTCTTTTCAATTCTGTTAGGGATATTGGTATAGGTTTAAGTGCTTTTTTGTGCCTCTTCTTATAAAAAAATGGTTTTTATTGACGCGTTTCCGAATTTCTCAATTCTCAATGTTTTACTGGTAGTGTGGTTATGTCTTTTGTTATTACTCTTTTAACCTAATGAATGATAGTAATACCTTCCCACTGCCTTTACTGACACTATAGTATAAAATTATTTTTTCAACTTCATGCCATTATTATACGTAATCCATGAGACTACTGTTTCAATACAATGTTAGTACTATCAATACGGTATGGAATTATAGCCTGATTAGAGGCATATTACTAAAGGATATCCTTAAAATAATCTATTCTTTCTACAACACAGTTTTTGGAATGCAGAAAAGTTGTCTAAAAATACAGGGTATATTTATAATGTTCTACGTAAATTTGCAATAGGCGTTGGATTTAGAGTGAGATTAACATTTCCTCTGGTTATTATTCGCGCAAAAATCGAAAGGACTCAACTGTAAGATAATTAGCTGTTGCTATTTTACTATTGTACATTCCCTACTATATAATTCGTTTGGTGAATATCTACCTCCAGCGCCGTATGTTAAATTTCCTGTTGTCCTATCTCTATCCGAAACCACTAATTTTTGGTAGACCCCTGTGCGGAGAGCCACAAAGTACATGGATTGAATTTTCCTTTTCATATATGTCGAAGCTTACGTACTCAGGAGACCTAGGTCTCACCTCGAATACCCCCGACCTGGGAACAGTTTCACAATACTTCTAAGTCAAGGTCTACTATTGGAAAGTAGTTGTTTCTCCTAAAGTTACCAACACATCGCCACATTAATATGGTCTTGCCACAACCCAAGGACGCATATTCCATTTTCCCCTACAATGTAGGTAGTAAACCTCTTGTATAGATCTACAGATGATTTATACTGTCCTTAGTAGTCTTTGAAAGCGATACACTTGGCCAGTCCCTTCAGTCAGAGTGGTCAAACTATCTTGAATCGTATTTTCCAGCTCAACCACTTGGCTGTTCCGAAAATGGCTACAGTCTCAATCACTAGTTTAAATCTGATGTTCGTTTGTTAAAACCCTTTCAAGATGTTGTCACAACCAATTCAAATATTCTTTCGCTCATGGCATCCTCCATTATTTCATCAACACAGAGTTTGATCGTGAGTATCTCCTCCAGATAAAACTGAATATCAGTCCTCTAGGAGTAGGCAGAATCTGACTAGGTAATGGGATCCACTAAGACGCCATCACCAACTCCTCTCTTTATCTGAGACCAATTCGTAAACAACTTTGGACAATATTTCAAGATACATTCGTTCCATGTCTTTCTTTTTGGAATTTGAATTTAAAAATTCTCACTTAGTATTGTGAAAGGCAGTGTTTTATCCTGAAGAATGATATAATCTTATGCGAGGTTTTGCTCCTCCAGCCCATCTTCGAAATCCAGTGTATGCCCTATGCTACTTTTATTGGACTATCCGACGCAACTCAGTTGGTTTCGTTGCTTCTAACCTATCGTGCAGAACCAGAGATGAAAGGACCAGAATTTCTTTTATAAGCCGCACATGGGGTGGTCCTCCTTCGTACGGCGGTTAGGTCTCTGAGGAAGAGACCCTGCACCTGTTCTGGTCTAACAGAGAACAGTGACAAAGATTAACTTAGGTCTGTGACAATGATTTTCTTATAACAAAATAGTTAGAGCTCTTCTGACTTGGATCTAGACCAAACATCTTACCTATTGCTCTGCATTGTCAGGGTTAAGCTAAGACTTTTCACCATCTATCTTACAGATGAAAAACGCCAAAGTAGCTCTTTTTACAGCAAAACCAATACACACTTAGCACACTCTACTTACATATTCGTCATTTTCGTTTACCATCATTACCAGGTGCTTAGTTTCATAGAGCCTTGTAAAAAGTGTGCCATAGATTTATCTCCCTAAATGCGTTAGCTCTCTACCTAAACCACACATCCATTGCCTTGAATACCTCCTGAAATATCTAAAAACCTCTTCATAGCCTCCCACTCCTTACAAGCATAGGTATGCCATCAGTGTTTCATACCATGTATCAATTCATTCCCCACAACAGATGAAACAACACACCCCTTCGCCCAATCCTCCAAAACCATATCACTACTTTTCAACGAACTCATTTTCCAAACCATATTTTTTTGAAATTTCCAGGTTCCTTAGCGGTTTAATAAATTAAAGGAGACGTGATTAACTTTGTACTGAACGCTCAAATAAAGGTAGGTAAAGTAGTTCACACGAGTAGAATAAAAGATCATAATTATTACAACCTGTCTATGGTGTTTAACTCACGTTACATAACGTGATGGCAGTAATGATATTTATTTGACATTTACGGT
Organism: Prosapia bicincta; assembly: GCA_036971475.1. Taxonomy (NCBI): domain Eukaryota; kingdom Metazoa; phylum Arthropoda; class Insecta; order Hemiptera; family Cercopidae; genus Prosapia; species Prosapia bicincta. The sequence continues at coordinate 175,367,091 of JBAIZL010000002.1, forward strand.
CCAAACATTTTATAGACACGTTCAGGCTGGACAATGGTCACGCTTTTTTTCTTCATCCACCTGTATAATATTAGCTTTTTGTATTCAAATATTTTAGCTTTTAATTACGCTAATTATTGTACCAATGTATATATATATTTATATATATATATATATATATATATATATATACATATATATAATATGTTATTATTACAAATTATTAATTATATCAATTATATTAATATATATACGCACACAAATACAAGCAAAAACTAAACTTTTCAAAAAAAATAAAATAAAACATTTCAACTCTAACTATTAAAGTGATTGCCGACGGTATCTACATAGTTAACACTTTTGAAATAAAGAGTCACAAAAGTTTAATCATACAGAAAACAGCTTTGATGTTAGCAAAGCATCCTTTAAACATTGAAAAATATGTATTACACCGCCAGGCAGTATGTATTAAAACCCCCTTGGCAAACTCATCTTTCTGCGGGATGCTGGTGACATATTCAACATTCTATTTATACTTATAAAAATGTATACCCTAGTAAAACTTTCTGCTCTGCATGTATATGTCCCTTTTAGTTACAAATGCCAGTGCTACCCTTCCATGTTAAATTAGTTAAAAAACAACAAAGTGAAATGTTTAACGACAGAGATTTTACTGATTTTAACATAACATACATATTTAAAAATACAAACAAAAATATTTTTTCTTCTCCAACAGGCCCAGGAGAGATCTATTGTATGGAAATACTGTATTTAACAAATAGCAATTACGAGAGATTATCAATCAACCTATAACATCAAACAAGTTTAACCAACAATAAAGAAAAACAAAGTAATGTAAATTTATACACGTTTTAGGAAATAAGTATTTGTATTCAATTTTTCGTACCAAAATTTAAAAACTCATTATACTCAGAATACAACTTAACCTTATTCAACTCCTTCTATGAGCTCACACTCTCCATTTATATAGTTGTAAAAATTTTCAATCGTTTATAAATTATGTTTTTATTTTTTCCAATTAGATTAAAATACATAATTATAGCCTTTATTAGATGACAATTGATGGTAATAAAAAATTTTGATATATTTATTTATTAATTGATTTTAAAAAATTTGAAGTGACGGTCAGATTCGAACTGAATAGCTACATGTTTGATATCCGGCATTTTGGCACTGGGTTAAGCTCCTAATACCTACAACTCTATTACCTCAAGTTGTATATGAAATTATGAGAGAAAGGTTCCAGGTAATAATAAAGAATGACAAGAAATGGATAGAATGTGAATACCATCAGATTCATAAATTAGCAACTACAATAAGTACAACAAAAAAGTGACAACCAAAAATCGTAGACCAACACCAAATAACATAAAGAGAGGAAAATGGATAATTGCGAGGCAATTCTCTTTCTATTTTGCCACACATTATTGTGATTTTCTTATATGTAAATACATACCTATGTTAATTGTAATTATAAAATAAAAATTACCATAAATAATATTTTTCTTGGTTCTGGAACTGAATATTTTTTTATATATATATTACTTGCTTAAAAATATATCCAACCACTCTTTGATACATATGTTTCAGCACTAAAAAACATTTTTTTTATTTTTAGTTTTATATTTTATTAAAAAGGAAAGTAAATAAAATTGTTATTAGAATACAGCTTGTAATTATCACGTTACATAACAGTTTACGGATTGCTTTTTAGGTAATAATATAATTAATTTAGACATACATGTTAACATACTGGTAATGTAAAAGATACAAGGAATGATAGGAGATAAGAATATTGAAAATTTCTTTCATACGCCATAATATTTTATGATATAACCTTAACAAAAAAAAAATATTTCATAACGTATTAAATATCATTTAAAAATTGTGTAAACCTAATCTGTAATCGTATTCTTAATGAAGACGAAATCTTCTCGTGCGTACTGTAACAGAGCAGACATACCGGACGCCGAGCCGTCTCGTAATGGAACTTACTAGAAGCAAAGTGAGTAGAAAATTCTAGAAGTGGCAAGTATATATATTAGTGTTTTGTTGAGAGAGAAACAAGAGTCATTTTTGCAATGTATTGAAGAGAGTTAAGACCTTAGTGACTGAGTGACAGTTTGTCCGTTGCTTTTTTCCTGCTTAATACTCACTCTCTCTAACTCTGATATTTTCTGCAAGAAGGTAATGATACCTTCTCTAGCTTGACCACTTTCTAAATATATTGTGCTACGAGTTTTTTGTAAATATAATTCATTTTAAGCCCTCTTGCATTTGTTAAATGGTAGTAAACATGTGTGTATTTAAGAGGTTATAAACATGTGTGAAATATGAGGTTATAAAGAAAGTGATGAGTATCACATTTTAATGTGATCTGTAAAGCGTATCATTGTGGACTTTGAGCTGCCTTGCCTTACCTAATCGTTTAGACAATACGCTGGTTTCTGGCATTTAAAGTCGGATATTAGCGGTATGAAATGAAGTTACACAGAAAATCAAAAACAGCAATATTGGTTGAACAATTTTCTTTCTTTCCACTTCAGAAAATATATTATTATCTGTCTTGGAATCGGACGAAAAATAAAGAACGACAATGTTCACGCTAGAAAAAGAACTGTAATAGTTTGTATGTGAAACATAAGTACAAGTGAAAATAAAACAATGAAAGTTACTAGAAGAATCGATGAGCATATGATTGTGGAGGAGGCTGATGAATCAAAGACAACGTTACAAGTTATGGAAGAGCTATATATATATATATATATATATATATATATATATATATACATTTTTGTAGATATACAAGAAAAGAAATAGATATACGAACTGAGTAATCTTATGACAAAAAAATATATAAGTGGTGGTAATATGGCCAGCATTGATACTTCATATTTACTAATTAAATAGATTACAATAAAAATATTGAAATAACCCCAATACCACAAAAATAATCAAAAATAACAAATAAAACAAGTTACTTAAGATTAAACCCTTATGTACATTTCGATGACCATGTCGTCATCATCAGAGGGTCTTGTTACAAAATAAAATCTAGCACACAAGAAGTTACAAAATCATTAGTAACTTGTTTTATTTGTGTTTTTTGATAAATTTGTAACTTCTTGTGTGCTAGATTATATTTTGTAAAAAGGCCCTCTGATGATGATGATGACATGGTCATCGAAATGTACATAAGGGTTTAATCTTAAGTAACTTGTTTTATTTGATTTTTAGATTATTTTTGTGGTATTGAGGTTCTTTTCAATATTTTTATTATAATATATTGTACCACTGTGCTCTTGATATTGTGTATAATTAAATAGAGTTACGAAAAATACAGATTCTTACTCAATCCCCAAAAACTTCCAGAATTACAAACTTGTGGAAACATTTTGTAAAAGCGAAAAATAATTAGCCTAGAAATCACTCTAAATTTTAAATATTTATTGTAGAAGCAAAAAGTAACACATTTACATTGTAGAAACCAATGTGAGAAAAAAACTACCAGATGAAAAAATTATTAATAATTAATTATACCTAATATAATAAATGTACTCCCACAAAATACGCGAATAAAACGAGAGAAGAAACCAAATTTAGTTTCATAAGTAAACTGAAGAGGAAATAATATTTTCTATGCACATCAATTCATCGGAATAAATTAGAAACTTAATTAAGTTTTCATAACCAACTGAAGTTCTACATAAAGCTGAACTGAATACAAATGAATCATTACTCTCCAGCTTCGTCTGTCAAATTCCCGAAGGTTTTCTGGGCTCAAAAAGTTCCTTTACCATCCAATACGCAACGCAGTTCAATAGCGTTTGCTTTTTACCATGTGATGAGATTTAATTATAGTTTTTTCTTCCGTAAAAGATAAATGTCGTTATATCCGGGATATCAGGTATTAAAATACAGTTGTTGGGAAAATCCGTCTTTCTCCTATTAGTTGTTTACCTATTTATGTAGTAGGTATCTGGAAACTAAAAAAAAATATTTATAACTACCAAATTTATTTGTCATTGCAGTTAGTAGGGAATATTTTTCCCCAATTTTATCAAGATTTTGTCTTAAGGATGGCAATAAGGCAACCTTAATAGGTTCCACGAAAATACTCAATTAAATTGTGTGTGGTGTGTGTGTGTGTGTGTGTGTGTGTGTGTGTGTGTGTGTGTGTGTGTGTGTGTGTGTGGTGTGTGTGTGTGTGTGTGTGTGTGTGTGTGTGTTAGTGTGTATTTGTGTGTGTTAGTGTGTGTGTTAGTGTGTATGTGTGTGTGTGTGTGTGTTAGTGTGTGTGTGTGTGTGTGTGTGTGTGTGTTAGTGTGTATTTGTGTGTGTTAGTGTGTGTGTTAGTGTGTGTGTGTGTGTGTGTGTGTGTGTGTGTGTGTGTGTGTGTGTGTGTGTATGTGTATGTGTGTGTATGTGTGTGTGTGTGTGTGTGTGTGTGTGTGTGTGTGTGTGTGTGTGTGTGTGTGTGTGTGTGTGTGTGTGTGTGTGTGTGTTAGTGTGTATGTGTGTGTGTTAGTGTGTGTGTGTGTGTGTGTGTATGTGTGAGTGTGTGTGTGTGTGTGTGTGTGTGTGTGTGTGTGTGTGTGTGTGTGTGTGTGTGTGTGGTGTGTGTGTGTGTGTGTGTGTGTCTGTGTGTCTGTGTGTGTGTGTTTGTGTGTGTGTGTTTGTGTGTGTGTGTGTGAGTGAGTGTGTGTTAGTGTGTGTGTGTGTATGTGTGTGTGTTAGTGTGTATGTGTGTGTGTTAGTGTGTGTGTGTGTGTGTGTGTATGTGTGAGTGTGTGTGTGTGTGTGTTGCAGCGGCCAGAATGTCCGATGCAAAGAATCTGGGTAATTGTACAGAATACCAGAATCAAACCTAACCGGGTTAAATAATTGACTAAATTTATATATAAAAATTTTAAAACATTATAATAATAATAAT